>PVIW01010378.1:0-44591 GCA_004026585.1 Noctilio leporinus
ATTTTTTAATTGGGCTGTCTGTCTCCCTGGTGTTGAGTCACATTAGTTCTTTATATATTTTGGAGATCAGACCCTTGTCTGAGGTATCATTGGCAATTATGTTTTCCCATACAGTTGGTTCCCTTTGAATTTTGCTGATATTTTCTTTAGCTGAACAGAAACTTTTCAATTTGATATAGTCCCATTTGTTGATTCGTTTGAAAACCAGCTTTCTATAGGACGGCTGGGAAACCTTGGTTCTCAGTAACACGCTGCTGAGGCAGGCTGATACTATAATATGCCTTTCTAGGTAACTGCCTTGCTATGTGGTATGATCTTATTGTGACCCATTGAATTTTGAGAAAGTTGGCCAGTGATTTAGAGTATATTGACTCCTCCCTGTTTGTAAATGAGTGCTTAGTAAAGCATAGCGTAAAGACAGCCCTTAAAGGGCTGCATCTAGGCAACAGGTGTGTGGATTAAATGAGATGTGTAGAAAGTAAGTGCGCATTGTCAACACACAATGAAATGAATTCCTTTTCCTTCCCTGCAAGGTACCAGCTACCACACAATATTTGTGTTGTCATTAAACCTGATTGCCAGGATGAATATGTCTAACATCCCAGTGGAGCTTCTTTTCCACGTTCCTTTCTCAGCGGCCCTGGTTTTGTCATTCTAATAAGCTAGAAAGGAATGGAAAGTAAGCTTGATGGTAGGAAAGTCTCATGGAAGATAGGATACTTGAAGGAAGGACAGCAGGGAATAAATAATCAGGTCAAATAGAGAACCATAAACAAAAACTGAGGGATGCCATGTGAGTTCCTGTGAGAAGAAGGGATTCATCCTCAGTGGGTAAAAGAAGATAGTCAACTGAGCTAAGTTAATCAAACCTGCTCTTTTTGAAAAGTCTGTGGGGACAACTAAGCTTCCAATCTATATAGTGTAAAGTGAAGGGTGGACAACTTTGATGATGAAATTTAGTGATTCAGAAAGCAATTATGTGTTTCACACTTACATGTTGGGTTGAAAATTTTTTTAGTTTTTATATCACAATTTTGTAATAGTTCCCTTTTTACTGTACTACAAGGTTGAAACATATTTTTGTTTAACCTTTCGGTTAATGTTTAGAATCAGCTAATTAGATATACCTTCAGTTTTACACATGGAGGGAATGTTTCACAAGTATAAATAGGAGAAATTTAAAAATATATTTTTGATATAAGAAAATGAAATGGTCATTTTGTCCCCTTTAAAAGTGGGAATATTCTAAGTAAAACTATTTGTACCTTAGAATTTCAAATAGAAAATCTTTACTTATATTTAAATGGTTTAGAAAAAACAATATAAGTTCTACATCACCAGCTACATGGCAACAAAGGTATAATTTTCCTGAAAAATTATATTTTTAGCAGGAATATTTTTATGTAGAGCATCTTATTTTTTCTCTGAAAACCAAGCTTTTCCCAGAAACCAGTGATTTCATTTCAGTATTTTAATCAGTACGTTTCTTTCTTCCCAATCTGTTGGTAGTGGTGTGAAACTTGAGTTTCAGACTCTGTTTAGCCCTGTAGATCTTAAAATTAGTGTGTCTTTCTCAATGGGGCCATCATTTGAATATGGAATCAAAATGTTGATTTAGTTTAGAAACACTGAAGAAGCATTTCCCCATGACATCATAAAAATTCAAAATGAAAATTACAAGGAAGTTGCAAGGGAAGAAAGATGTCTTAAACATAAAACACTCCAGAAAAACACTTCATTAATAAAAGTAGAGAGGTAATTTTCGACAGGTCTGGTAATGACTCCCTGTTGAGTTAAGCATTAAACTGAACAAAAAAAAGGCATTGTTATATTTTCTAAATTTTCATTTGCAAGTTGAAAAAATCAACTGTAAAAGAAATCAATAGAAAAATTAAACTTTTTTTTTTTTTAAGTTCTCCAGATGTTTCTAACCTGCTGCCAAAGTTGAGAAATTGTGCTTTCTTCTTGATAGATGACTTCTTTGGCTTACTTAACCAGGATTCCTGAAAGTCAAGCATTTCTTAATTTTATATTAAATGAATATTAACATGGGAAAAATTCTCCTAGGAAAAAGCACTTCTTACCTACTGCAGCCTTGATTGTTCTATTTCACTCTAGCAATTTTCTGTGAATTGTTCTACCTCTTCTATAAATCACCCTCTATTCTTTCTACACCTAATCCTTTCCCAACTTTTGACTTGGTAGCTTTATCATTTTGACAGCTATTATTTTTTTCACATCAATTTGCTACTTGCCCTTCTTCTTCACCTTTGCTTTTGGTCTCTTTTCAACTTCAGTCATCTCCACTCTCTCCATTTAGTGACCCTGCTCCACCGCAGTTTCACAGGCTTTGTTCTGCCCACTCATTCTAGCAGTTTGCACTGCTGTTTGAGATCATAAAGGCTTGGTCCTTTCTTGGAGAAACTTCCATTTTTCTATTCACCCTGCCAAGTACCTGTCTACATGTGAAGTGCAGTGTGAATTCTGTTTCTCAATGAAAAAGATAAAAATACCAGTTAACCCCTTCCTTAGAACACATTTGTAAAGAATATAGCTTGGTTTTGTAAATTTTGTGAGAGCACCCTATGATGACTTCAGAAATCCTTTATAGAGACAGAAGAATCATTTGAAACTATTAAGATAATCATAGAAACTTTCTGATATATTTATATAGGATGAAGAGTGAGGCTTAAGTGTCAGGTAACTGTATTATAGTTTCTTCAGTGAATTTTGTGTAGAGCTTGGTTCCATATGTTTTTCTCTTGTCATGTCTGGCAATGAGTTAAAACATCGTGTAATGTCCATGAACCCCTGTAAAAAGAAACAAGCAATTTAAATATTTCATTTATTTATTTTCAGAGAGAGAAGAAGGGAGGGGAAAAGAGAAGAAGAGAAACATCAGTTTGCTGGAGGTATATCAGTTGGTTGCATCTTGTATGCCCCTAAGCAACGACCTGGCCACAACCTATGTATATACCCTAACTGGGAATCAATCTAGTGACCTTCGGGGTCACAGGCCATCACTCAGTTCACTGAGCCACACCAGCCAGAGTGAAACAAGCAATTTATAGGCATCAGAGTGGGCCAGGTGGCTTAGCCTCAGCACCTGTGAGAAAGACTTGAGGTTATTCACAGAGAGCATCAACAATGACTTGGGGGATAGGATTCAGATATGAAAAATCCCAATGGGAAAAGAGCATTAGTAGAGATAGTATTGAAATAAGTGAATCAGGCACTGTTTCTCTCCCCATCAGTGTTGATTGAGCTTCACTTAAAAATAGTACATTGACTTTTGCAGAGCACAGAGTTCAGAAAAAGATGTAGAAATCCTTAGCAGCTTGAGAGGGAGTAACCAGAAGAAGCAGGTCTCTGTGAAGAACAGGTCAATGAAAGGGGCCATTTGGCCTGCCAAAAGGAGAGCTTACTAGTGGACCTAATCACTGTTCTAAATATTTGAGGGGTTCTTGTGTGGAAGGTGCACACTATTTGTTCTGTAGATAGTAACAGGTGAGAGGTTAGGAGGTTATGAACACAGGGTGCATTCGAAAGTATATAATGAATTTATAATATAAAAATCTTGATCTCCAAGAAAAAAATTCTGATATTCTAGAATTTACAACACTTTTCTACATGATGATTTCTTAGTAAATTGTTTCCTATTTCATTTAGAACTTAATAATGAGCTATTGATTCCTTTCTCTGAACAAGTTACATAACCTTAGGTTATTTAACTTTTCTTAAACTCAGTTTCCTCATCTTACCACATAGTAAACTTTATGTAAATGTAAGATATTATTGTTGCCTACCAAAATACATAAAAATTGTTGAATCTTTAAAGTGGTTTACTGAGTTTTAGTAAAGAATGCTTTTATTTATAAAAGTATATATAAGTTGTTCTAAAAGACAGTGATTAATCATGGGATAAATTTTCCAATATCACAGTTTTACTTGCACATATACTACTTAGAATGAATTGCCTCTATTCAAATTCACATCAGAGAAAATATTTCAGGTGAATATCAGGTATCATTACTCATGACAATTGGAGTTACAAAGGCAATTATTCCCCTTGATGGGCATAGCTGAATTTAGGATGGGCATCTTCTCTTGGGAGTTTCTTTTTATTTTTAATTTTTTAAATTAATTTAAAATTTCCCATCATCACTTATTCCTCCATACCCTCTTCCACCTCCACCCCACTGTTGTTTATTTCCATGATTTCTTTCTCTCTTTTTTGCTTAACTCTTCAATCTCACTAGCCACCCCCTCTCACAGCTTTCTACCTATGAATGTTTCTATTTTGCTGGTTAAAATAGTTAAATTTGTTCAATAGATTTCACATGTGAATGAAGTTATATGGCACTAGTCTTTCTCTGACTGGCTTATTTCACTTAGGATAATATTCTCCAGGTCTATCCATGTTGTTACAAAGGTTAAATTTTTCTTTTTTTTTATGGCTGAGTAGTATTCCATTATGTAAATATACCATAGCTGTTTTATCTTCTCATTTACTGATGGACACTTGGTTGATTCCAAATCTCGGCTATTGTAAATAACTCTACAATGAAGATAGGGGTGCATATATTTTTTTCAAATTAATGCTTCCTGTTTCCTCAGGTAAATTCCCAGAAATGGGATCCCTGGATCATAGGCAGATCCATTTCAAGTTTTTTGAGGTTTCTCCATACTGTTTTTCACAGTGGCTGCACCAGCCTGCATTCCCAGAAATAGTATACAAGGGTTCCCCTTTCTCCACATCCTCACCAACACTTGTTTGTTGATTTATTGAAGCTTATTTATATCCTATGCAATATGAAGTGATCAAAAAAATTAATCTGAAATTGTTTAAGTGTTTTTCTTTTTTATGTGTGAAAACATTCAAAAATATTCTGGATAAAAGAAGACATCTCATACTAGGCCCTATAATTTTAAAAGCATTGATAATTGAGGGAAAGAAAACTTGGCAATATGTGCATAGGTAGATATATTTTCTTATTAGAAATGATTGTTCAGACAAAATACCTTGAAAGACCCTCAAAAATGAAACAACTAAAATTCTGAATAAAATGAAAAAAAAAGTGAAAAATGGAGATTTCAGAGAAACATACCAAAAGTCCTATATAGATAAAATTACTATCATTTATTCATTTACTTTTTTTCATTTATTATCTCTATGTGGAGAATGCTGTAGAAAATTAGGTTGCTTTTTGAAGTGCCAGGTTAAGAGGCCTGGTTTAAAGTTTACGTTTCAAATGTCCCATACGTTAATTTGGGAATAATATTAATGCCTCCAGAGAGACATATTTGATTGGTCTGGGGGTGGGATCCAGATCCTGGATCCTATCCAATAGGAAGTAATCAAAGAAAATGTTTTAAAATCTGAAATTGTTTAAATGTTTTTATTGTCTTTATGTTTGGTCTATTTACTTTCTATTTAATATTTTCCTTTATTATTTAGTCCTCCTTATACCCTCTTCTCCCCCACAGTCACCACACTATTGTCCGTGCCCGTCCCGCCCAGGTTGAGAAGCTTGCTCTAGAGCAGAGCTTTGTTGTCAATTAACGACCTCACCTCCACTCAGTCAGCCTGGATTCCTAAGAACTCTATTTTGCTCTTCTTACTTTGTATCTTAGGATGAACATCCCTTCATTAAATTGATCTGTCAAATCTGCTGCTGACTCTCAAGTCACTCTGTGGTCTTGTCCTCTCATTCAGCTCCTGAACCATATTGCTAAATGCTTACGGGACATTTTATTTGGATGCCTAATCTCCTCTTGGGGCTATGTCATCTGCCAATGGCATTCGCAGTTACTCCTGTGAAAGTGGAGAGTATTATGCTAAGTGAATTAAGCCAGTCAGAGAAAGACAAATGCCATATGATCTCACATATATGTAGAATCTAATGAACAAAATAAACTGGTGAACAAAATAGAAGAAGCTAAGGCATGGACATGTGGAATAGACCAACAGCTGTCAGACAGGAGGAGGAAAGGAGAACTGGATGAAGGAAGGTGAAGGGATTAGCTAAAGAACACACATGCATCACCCACAGACACTGACAACAGTGTGGTGATGGCCAGAGGAAAGGGGAAGCAGGGCCAGGTGGAGCAGACGAAGAGAGGGAAAATGGGGACATCTGTAATAATGTCAACAATGAAAGCAAAGTTAAAAAAAAAAACAGTCATCTTTGATGTTGTCTCCTTCAGTTTTTTCTTCTCTGTCTGCATGTTCTTGTCTGTTTTCCTACCACAATCAAGCACTTCACCCTTTCCCCCTTCTAAACTCCATCAGTGTCCAGGCTCTCTATGTGGCATGGTTATGATTCATAACAGGCTTCTGGCCTTCTCAAGTCTGGGCCTTCTTATGTCCAGTGTACCCTGTTGGTGTCTAGCAGATGCATTTTTTATTTCTTTAAATTAACAAAAAATTTGTTTAAAATTTTTTATTTATTATTTTTAGAGAGAGGGGAAGGGAGGGAGGCAAAGAGGAAGAAAAACATGAATGTATGGTTGCTACAGACCTGGCTGGAGACCTGGCTTGCAACCTGGTTATGTGCCCTGGCTGAGAATCGAACCAGCAACCCTTGGGTTCACAGGGTGGGGCCTGATCCACTGTGTCACCAGCCAGGGCTGCAGATGCATTTTTAAAAGCATTGCTTTCATTTTATGCCCCACCTTTTATCACTCCCTGTTTCTCCTCCCATATCAAAGTTCTGAATATTTTGCTCCAAGCTTTTCCACCTAACATTATTTAAGTTCTTTTTTTTTTTTTTTCTGGCAAGTCTGTCATTTATATTTTACAGCATTCTTTAATTTGATTATTCAGTGTTTCCCAAGCCTATACTTTCCAATGATAATTTTTGGTTCTGTAGGAGTAAACATCAAAAATATTCAGTAATATATTTAAATTTAACATAAACTAGAAAGATACACATGTACTTCAATTCATGATTTGACAGATTTTTATTTTTTAGACTGAGACTAAAGTAAACATTAATGTTCTTAAAAGCCAATATAAATAAAATATTAACTATGTAACATGGAAGAATTGTGAAGGTAATATATGAACAGCTGACATTCATAAAGAGTCGTTTACCGTTATTGTTACCTCCTTGAATAATGGGGGGCAGATTCTACTCATCCTTTCAGTCCTAATTTAACTTAAAGATTTTTCATAATGTTAACCACACCAAAGTGGCTGGAGCAAGATACAAAAAAGAAGAAAGGAAACTGAGTCACTGGTTTTGACCCAGAACACTGGTAATGCATGAAAGCAAGGTTTGACTGAGCGGTGAGAGTGGCCACTGATGTGGCAGCTCCCAGTATGGGCTGCTGTTTCATGATAAAGGGAAAAGGAAAGCCAGGGTCAGTGCTAACGTGGATGTCTCAGGGGAGGACGCAGTTCTCTCAGCTGCCATCTGGGCAGGCAGCTCCCTCTGAAATGTGGACAAATGCAGAGGAAATGCTCCCAGAGCTCTAGTCCTGCTGTCCTTCTGTGTTCTAATGCTACCACCGCTTCTTCCTCTTCTGACACACTGCCCTGGTCTGTGCTCTCTGAGTGGAGACTGCGAGCCAGGAGCTTGCTGGGATGCAGGGTGCCAGACACAGATGTGGGCAGTGAGAAAGGACCATGGGCCAGTGTAGCTTGTCTGGGCTCTTCTGGGACCCTTGAAAAACCAGTCCTAAGTACAATGGGGAAGGGACCCAAAGTGACAATTAAGGTTATTTATCCTCCTCCCACTGTACCAAAGAGGCTTTTCCCATAGTTAAATCATGGCTAAATCATAGAATTTTTTTTTTTTTCCTTTATTTTCTTCAGGGAGCTCCCGCACCCTCACATGTGCCATGAACATGCCTGATTGGGGGTTATTCTGGTAATCAAGGTGATTTTGAGGCATCCTCCCTCTCCCTCCTCCTGGAATTAAATCAGTCAGCTACGAAACCAGTTTTTCAGAACAATTTTTAGTGGTTTCACTTTTTATCAAACAAGAAGAAGAACTTCAAGTGAAATGAAGGTGTGTGCGTGTATGAGTGAAAGCGGAACTAGGGGTTAGGTATCAGGTTCACCTAAGCTCTGCCTTCAAGAAGCTGGGCGGTGGGGTGCGGCGTTTCCTATCAGTCATGTGAAGGGTGGGACAGGAACACCTCTACTAGTTCTCTCCTAGTTCAATGAAAAGGACGAAAGCCTTTCTCTTAAATTTGAGTGTTTCCCAATATTTCCTTTCACCTTCTATGGACCCAGTGGCAGCAAGGGTGTCAGCTGATTTAAAAGAGTCACTTGAAAGAGACAGGTGTTTAGGCTTAATTTAACTGCTTAAAGTATTCTGAGTATTGAGGGGAAACACATGACTGGTTTTGTCAGCTCCTGATTTGAATAAGAAATGGTGAATGTTTTGAGGAGTTGGGACTAGAAGGTGGTAAAAAGATGTTTTGAAAAGTGAAGGTAGTTTGCTTGTTTACCAAAGTTACCGAATAACAGTCAATCACCAGGTTGACTTTCGGAAAATCTGAACACAACCAGTTGGACATTTTAACCTGAGATCTGAAGAAATCTGGCAGTTTATTCTTTCACTTCAGGAAAACATATTTTGACATCTGAAGCTCCACTTTCTGCTGAATACTTCCATTGTTGGATAGCTCACAACATTGTCTGTCCAGCTATTCATTTCCAGGCAGTGCAGTGCTGATATGCTTAACCATGTGTATGTTCTTTGCCAGGGAGTTGTAAAGCACTCCGATTATATACTATTAACATGTCCATGCGTGTGTGCATGTGTGTGTGTGTGTGTGAAGGGAAAGTTTGCAAATCTTTGTTTTCTTTCTCTGGGGAAGCTCAGCATTTAATAAAAGTATGTTGTGAATGGCCATTCACTTGTGCTTCTGACAGGTTAGAGTTATGCTATGAGATTTTTAATGTGTTGCTATGAATTTTTCCCTGAATTTTCAATCTTGACCCTGAGATCCTTTATGACAAATCCTTATTTTCAAGAACATATGGCCCTGGCTGGTAGCATAGTGGATAAGGCATCAGCCTGCGAACCCAAAGGTCTGTGGTTAAATCCCCAGCCAGGGCAACACAACCAGGTTGCAAGCCAGGTCTCCACCCAGGTCTGTGGCTGGAGGCAGGTAAAAGGCAACCATACACTGATGTCTCTCTCCCTTCCCCTCTCTCTGAAAATAATAAATAAAATCTTAAAAAAAAAAAAAAAGAACATAAAAGTTGTAAGAGCCCTGGCTGGTGGCATAATGGATAAAGGGCCGGCCTGCAAACCCAAAGGTTACTGGTTCAATTCCCAGCCAGGGCACATAACCAGGTTGCAAGGCAGGTCTCCAGCCAGGTCCCCAGCTGGAGGCAGGTGAAAAGCAACCATATATTGATGTCTCTCTCCCATTCTGCCTCTCTCTAAAAATAATAAATAAAATATTAAAAAAAAAAGTTGTAAGAGCTCTAAGAAAGATCATTCCTAACAGACGGTTTCACTACAGGCTATTCCTGTGTTGATGCTCAGACTGCACACCCTTTTCCTAGGAACACAGCTCAAAAGGATTTATTTAGAAGTGTATCATTGTCTAATTCTGGATGAAAAAGTGGTTTGACCGTCCTGTATCAAGGAAAACTTTTAAATTAGTAATGCTTTTGAAGAAAAATAACCTATTAAAAAATACAAGATTATAATTCTGCTTTTCAAGGTTTTTAGTGTTTCCTTACTATAAAAACAAGGGCACCTTACAGGATCTTTATTTTATTCTCTATTTATAAGAGCAGCAGCAATCCCAGTAGTACCATTTATTGGGCAGCCACTGACCCATAGGAGTTTGGCTTATTACCTTATGAGGTCCTCCCTCTAAATTGACAAGATTGTGATCCTTGTTTTAGTGGCTAATGAAACAGACTCAGAGAGGTTAAGCACCCTGCCCATTGCGATACAGCTGATATGCGCTGGGCTCCCTCATTACAAAGCTTATACGCCTTTCTTTACATTACATAATTAAAAACTACTCTTAACTTTGTCAATTAATGAAAACTTTGCAGTTGTTTAAGAAAACCAAACATATCTTCTTTCAAGTTCTCATTAAAAATGACTGCTTAGTATTAATTTAGAAAACAATTAGAAGAAGCTACGCACATGCATCTATGGTTTGAAAAAATACTCATAGAATCCTGAAACACCAATTCAGAAGAATCTATGCACCCCTATGTTCATAGAAGCACTGTTTACAATAGCCAAGTGCTGGAAACAGCTTAAATGCCCATCAATGGATGAATGGATCAAAAATTGGGACACGTTTACACAATGGAACACTTACTGCACAGCAGAAAGAAAGAACTCCTACCTTGTTTGATAGCCTGGATGGAACCGGAGTATTATGCTAGTGAAACAAGCTAGGCAGCAAAAGACAAATACCATATGATCTCATCTAATACAAGAAACTAATGAACTAAACAAACAAGTAAGCAAAATAGAACCAGAAGCATGGAAACAGGGAACAACCTGACAGTGACCACAGGGGAGGGAGGAAAGGGGGAAAGAAGGGGAAGAGTTTAGTCAAGGGCCTAGTATGGAAAACAAGGTGGGGATTGACTGTGGGAGAAGGGATGGGGAGGGCCAGGCAGTGGAGAACAATGGGGAAAAATGGGACAATTGTAATACAACAACAATAAATTAATTTAAAATAGCCCTTGCTGGTAGCACAGTGGATAAGGTGCCGACCTGTGAACCCGAAGGTTGCTGGTTCGATTCCCAGCCAGGGCACATAACCAGGTTGCAGGCCAGGTCTCCAGCCAGATGCGTAGCTGGAGGCAGGTGAAAGGCAACCATACATGGATGCTTCTCTCCCTCTCTAACTCTCACCCTTCCTCTCTCTCTAGAAATAATAAATAAAATTTTTTAAAGGTATAAAAAATAAATAAACCTCTGCAGTGGGGATTCCCTCTAACACTGTTTTTGGGGGAACTACGTGAGCTCATTTGATGACAGGACATGCAGAACTTTTCAGGCAGAACTGTCCAGATTTGGACAGCTTGAATGATTAGTACAATACATCATATAGTCTTGGCAGTTGACATGTTACTCAGCTCATTTACATGCCGTGTTTCATTTATGAAAGTTTGTTCTTATTTTGAGTCCAAGTCTGTTTTCCACTGACTTCATAAGAGCAATAAAAAGTTTTTCTGCGTAGAATGAAGATGAGGTGGGGGAGAGTGTTGGAATGAATAACTTTTAATTTAGTATTCACAGTGTGTTAGTTATCTTTTTGTTAAGGTTGTTTTGATGAACTTATTCCTTGTAGATTTGTCAATGAGTATTTGCTCTCCCTTCCAAAGCTACAAGACCAAGCAAGAGCTATGTTGATGAAGTTCTGTGCTTCCCCCTCCCTTTTCTGGAGGTGTGAAAAACTGCAACACTGAAGGCAAGGAGGTTTCTGACCAACTGACAACTTGCCACCTTAGCAACAATGGGCCTGTCTGCAGAGAGAGAATTACAAAGTAAATCTTTGCTGGCTAAAACTTGGCTTGAGTCTTGGAGATTGATAGTTTGACTTTGAATTTACTTGTTATTGGTAATGTTGGTGAAACATGCAAAATTAATTTATATTACATACCCTTAAGAGCATTTGTGTGTGTGTGTGTGTGTGTGTGTGTGTGTTTAAAAAGTATAAACTGAGGGCTTGAGGATTGGAACAAAACAATCTTACCCTTCTAATTCTTACCCTTCTAATTTGGGAAGGTGCCATATATTTTTAACTTGGATTCTCTGTATGTAAATATGATATACCTTGCTTTTCCCCCACTTTCCTCATCCTTCTGTGAAAATTTAAGTGTGAAAAAGGGAGTGTACAATCAGATATAGTTCAGGAAATGCATGTGCAAGACACCCATGGGTAAAATCATGTAACATCACTAGGCCAGTTCTAATTCCTACATGACTCAAGTCTGTGGGACATGATTTTATGTCCCTCAGGTAAGAAAGAATTAGCCACACTGTTGGTGCCGCTATCCAATCAGGCTTATATCCCCATAATTTTTATTTGATGGGTAAATTTTACCTTTTGGTTTGTGGATAAGTGTGCTCCATGGTAGAATGAAAATGCGTGCTCATCATTAATTACACCTGATCCTTCACTTTGTCAGGGAAAATTAAAATAGGATTTTACTCAACTATACTGTTTCTTCTAAGAATCTTATAAAAGGGATTTTCCTAATTATTTTTTCTCATTTATTATCACTTATGTAATACCCATACATACTTTGTTTTTTCTTAAGAGAGATTAACATTGAATCAAACCCTTTCTCAGTTTTCCAGCCCTTCCTCTAAAAGTCCTGTTCTCTCTAAAATGGTAGCTGATGGCTGATTCCACTAGGAATTGCTTGCATATTTTTACGCGCTGAATTTATGTGATAATCACAATTTATTGAGTGTTAAATTTTAGTTACTAGGTTTTAATCCTCAAGTCTGAGTTAAGTTGCAGTACCCCCATTTTATAGCTGAAAAGACTGAGGATTGGAGTATCTGGTGTTTTTTTTTTTAATTTAATTTTATTGTTGTTTTATTAAATCCATCCCCTTTTTCCTCCTCATTGTCCCCTTCCCCACCCACCCATTTCCCCCACAAAGTCAATCCCACTTGTTGTTCATGTCCATGGTCCTTCCATACTAGTTCCTTGACTAAACTGCTCCCCTTCTTTGCCTCTTTCTCAACCTTCCACCATCCCCCCTCTCCTCTGCTCACTGAGGAGGTCTATTCATTGTATTCATGTATCTGGTTCTGTCTTGCTTGTTTATTTGTTTTGTTCATTATTGTCCTGTAATGGGTCAGATCATATGGTATTTGTCTTTCACTGACTGGTTTGTTTCACTAAACATAATACTTTCTAGTCCATTTATATTGTTGCAAAGGGTAGGAGTTCCTTCTTTCTTTCTGCTGTGTAGTATTCCATTTGGTAAATGTACTAAAGTTTTTTGATCCAATCATCCACTGATGGGCACTTAGGCTATTTCCAGAACTTGGCTATTGTAAATAGAGCTGCTGTGAATGTAGGGGTATACAGGTTCTTCTGAATTGGTGTTTCAGGGTTCTTCAGGTATAATCCTAGTAGTGGAATTGCTGGATCAAAAGGCAGTTCCATTTTTAGTTTTTAAAGGGAATTCCATACTATTTTCCACAGTGGCTGTACCAGTCTTCATTCCCGCCACATACTAGCGAGCACTTGTTGTTTGTTGATTTGTTGATGATTGCCATTCTGACTGGTGTGAGGTGGTATCTTATTGTGGTTTTAATTTGCATCTCTCTGATGACTAGTGATGTTGAGCATTCTTTCATATGCCTCTGGGCCCTTTGTATATCTTCCTCAGTGAGTTGTCTGTTCAGGTCTTTTGCCCATTTTTTAATTGGGCAGTCTGTCTCCCTGGTGTTGACTTGCATTAGTTCTTTATCTAATTTGGATATCAAACCCTTGTCTGAGGTATCATTGGCAAATATGTTTTCCCATACAGTTGGTTCTCTTTGAATTTTGCTGGTGTTTTCTTTAGCTGAACAGAAACTTTTCAGTTTGATGTAGTCCCATTTGATGGCATTGCTTATGTTTAACTCCTTTATTCATCTTGAGTTTATTCTGGTGTATGTTGTAAGTTGCTGGTCTATTTATTTTTTTGCATGTCCCTGTACAGTTCTCCTAACACCACTTGTTGAAAAGAGACTGTTTTTACTCCATTTTATGTTCCTTCCCCCTTTGTAGAATATTAGTTGACCATAGAGTCCTGGGTTTATTTCTGGGCTCTCTATTCTGTTCTAGTGATCTATATGTCTATTGTTATGCCAGTACCAGACAGTTTTGATGATAGTAGCCTTGTAGCATAGTTTGATGTTCAGTATTGTGATTCCTCCAACCTTGTTCTTCTTTCTCAAGATTGCTGTGGCTATTCGTGGGCTTTTTTGGCTCCATATAAATTTTTGAAGTATTTTTTCTATTTCTGTGAAGTATGTCATTGGTATTTTAATTGGGATTGCACTGAATCTATAGATTGCTTTGGGTAGTATGGACATTTTAATGATGTTAATTCTCATGATATATGTTTCCATTTATTTGTATCTTCCTTAATTTCTTCTTTCAGTGTTCTGTAGTTTTCTAACTACAGGTCTCTTACCTCCTTGGTTAAGTTTATTCCTAAGTACTTTATTCTTGTTGCTATGGTAAATGGGATTTGTTTTCTAGCTTCTATCTCTGATGTTTCATTGTTGGTATACACAAATGCTTTTGATTTCTGAATATTGACTATATCCAGCTATTTTGCTAAATTTGCATATTAGGTCAAGTAGGTTTTGGGTGGAATCTATCAGGTTTTGTATGTACAGTATCATATCATCTGCAAATAATGACAGTTTTGCTTCCTCCTTTCCAGTTTGGATACCTTTGATTCCTTTTTCTCTCTGATAGCTATGACTAGAACTTCTAAGACAATGTTGAACAGAACTGGGGAACAGGTACGTTGTCTTATTCCTGACCTTTGGGGAAAAGGTTTTAGATTTTGCCTGTTGAGTATGATGTTGGCTTCAGGTTTCTCATATATGGCCTTTATTATGTTGAGATCTGCTCCCTCTATTCCCATTTTGTGGAGCATTTTTATTATAAATGGTTGCTGTACTTTATCAAATGCTTTTTCAGCATCTATTGATATGATCATATGGTTTTTGTCTTTCATTTCATTTATGTGGTGTATTACATTTATTGATTTACGAATGTTGTACCATCCTTACATTCCTGGGATGAAACCCACTTGATCACGATGTATGATCTTTTTCATGTATTGCTGGATCTGGTTGGCCAATATTTTGTTGAGAATCTTAGCATCTATGTTCATCAGAGACATTGGCCTATAGTTTTCTTTCTTCGTTGTGTTTTGATCTGGTTTGGAGATTAGGATAATATTGGCCTCATAAAAAGAGTTTGGGAGTTTTCTCTCTTCTTGGATTATTTGGAATAGGTTGAGAAGGATAGGAGTTAGTTTTTCTATAAATGTTTTATAAAATTCACCTGGGTAGCCATCTGGTTCTGGCTTCCTATATATATTAAAGGAAGAGGGAAGGCTGGTGAGTAGCAGTTAGCATGATGGGCAATGAGAAAGAAGAACTGGCCATATTTAATGTGAACCACATTGAACTTGGGACATGTTACTTATCTTTAATTCACTAAATATTGAAGACAAAGCTTATGTTTATCCTTGTATAGTTCCAAAAGAAATAAAAATGGTGAGATATATTTTTGCTCAAATATAATAATATGGAGAAAGTATATTTGTAGGAAGCAGAATTCTACCTGCATCCCCACCCCACTTATAAAACATATATCCAAGTTTGCTGAAGAAGGATTTATGAATTAGAATTGTTATAAGATGGATGGAATGGGGCCATCTCAAATATTTTCTCTTTAAAAGCATTCTTACAGACACCGAACCAGTTGTCAGTGATACTGCAGACTTTCTTTGGGTTGGACACTGTGGAGAACAAGACAAGCACAGCCCATCCCCTTTCAGAGCTTATACTGAGATCAGTTTTTGGAAAAGCTGGAAAGCAGAAGATGTAGGAAACGGGCACATTATCAGAGGAGCTGCTCAGAAAAAGGACAGGCTCAGAGGAGAAGAGATGGGATGCTTCAGGCAGGCAAGTGACAGCTTTATCTAGGTTTTGCTGGTACACAGTGTGAATGACATGCCATCCCTACCCACTAAGACCTTGGAGTCTAGGTGGGTTACTTACACTTTAGAGAAGAAAAAGGAGTTTTGATTGGTTCTAGCTGGGACTCATCCCTTAGGTTCTGACTCATGTTCCTCTATGGTCCCCTCCATGTCAACTGTTGGTGCTTTTGTTCTGTCCTTGTAAAGATGGGGCACTTGAGCTTGGAATGTTCACTCGCCATGGCACTTCATAGGCAGGTCAATCCTGCATTTTCTGTGAAAATAATAAACCCCAGTTTTTGAGTAAATACTTCCCATAGTGAAACAACTGTGTTGGAATCTCAGTAGTCATATTATTATTCAGCAGAGACAACAAATGCATGTATGATAAATGTGACACTTATTCAATTCATATATTTGCATTAGAAATGAACCTTTTAAAAATTACAGTGCCCAGATGTAATTTCACCTCTTTTAAACATTTTCTACCTTTTCAATTATATACTAAATTAATTAAATATTTCCAATTTTAATCTCCAGTGCTCCAAGACATGTGTCAAATGTTCAATGGAGCACAAAAGTGGTAAATTTCCTTTTATTACTGTTGTTATTTATTGTTGAGACATGGTTTATTAACCAATCCCTGTCTCATTACTGAAACAACTTAATATGGTTTTGCACAACTAATGGTTTTCATCAGCATTCATTACTGACTTGTCTTCCACCTAAGAGATGGGGTTGGTATTCCAAATATTGTCTATGCTAGAGTGGGGAATCTTATTACCAAAAAAGGTACACAGTAAGTTTTAGGAGGAAACTAACTTAAATCAATTTATAAAATGGCCTCTGCAGAGAGTTCTGTGACACTTCTAATAATATACTATCTATCATTTTGTTTAGGAGGTTAAATATCTATTATTCTTTCTCTACTATTGGCCAGGCCGAAGGATGCCATGGTTAGAATGGGTATTTCAGTGCAGGCAAGAAAAATGGAGCTGAAACGGGAGGCAGTGCAGTCCCACTGAGCTTTGCTAGCCCTCTGGCCCTTAGCTGCCTCATCAGTGAAATAAAAGAAGGGCTGGTAATTTTTTGTCTAATTTTGCTTTAAATTCTAATGTTTTATGGCTATCACATTATCCACTTGCCACCATGAAACATATGTTAAGGAAGAAATGAAGACACACAGAATCAGTTCACCCAAAGAGTCCTAGAAGAGAATCTAGTAAGTTGGAAAGAGGCCCAACTCACAGTGAGCAGCTACTTCAGTTGTAGCTGTCAACAACCACGCTTGGGACTCGGGCAAGATCCTTACTCAGTAGTTCATATAATTGTTTTTACTTCGGAGAGTCTGGGAATTTCACAATGATGTTCAAGTTGAAATGAAGACGTACAGCTCAACCTGATGTTATCAGGAAATGAATTTTGGACTTACGGAGATCTAGGGAAACTTGGATTTGCTAAACTTTCTGGGTTTTTTTGGTTTGTTTGTTCTAGTTCCTCTTGGTGTTAATACAAGGTAGGTTTTAAATGGAACATTTTATAGCTTTTTAGATTACCTTTGACAGGACTTTGTTGAGGTTTAAGTAGGTGGAGAATCATTATTTCCTTCTTACAAATCTTCTGAATAAGGAACCAAATGAGAACTTGGCAGAACCAGAGAGATTAGGACCAAAATGATCAACTGTTAAGACTGGGTTTTTTAGACGTTTCCTTAGTAGTATAAAATGTAGTTGTTTCTGGTTGTTTCCCCCTAAGCATATGCCTTGGAATGATCTATTAGAATTATGTAAAAAAACATACTCAAAATTACTGCCTCACCTCTGCTACACTCCAATCATTGACGCAGAGGGAGCATGTGCTCCAAAAAAAAGTGCTGGACCCTGTCCTGGGTGGACTCACCACATGAAGATTAGGACCTGGAGGAGGCCCATGGCAATGAGGGAAGAGGGCCTGGGGAGCAAGCCAGCGCAAATAACTGGGGCTGATAATGGAAGAGGGGTGGGGGTCTGAATACAAAGCCCAATGAAGACTTGTTAGCCTACCCATTTTGGGGGACCCTCAAAATATTTTCACCTGGGCCTGAACTATTTTCTGTTGCCCTAATGAAAGACCTCTCTCCTCTGTAGGTCTGAATGTGAGTGCAGAAGGGCTGAGCCACACTTACACAGTTTTGCTCTAATCTCCCCAGTCATCTGTGTCTTTCCTCCTTGTTTGGGAGACTCAGAGGGACATGTGGGGAGGAAATGTTACTCTGGAGGCCCTTTCTTGGAAATATGAGCCTAGGACATTGACCGCTTTCTCCAACAGGCTTATCTTTCTACTTGTAGTGCCAGATATTTATTGGAAATATACCTTTTTTATTATTTAAACTAACTGAATCTACGTAGGCAAAAATAATTATACATTAGTTAGCCTGACCCCCCCCCCCCTTTGTCTTGATCTAGGGGAAACACATGAATTCTTATCCAGAAATTCCATATAAATATTCTTGTCTCCTTCCAAAGGATCCTTCGGAGAAAGAGTTAATAGGAGGTCTACTCATGGAGGTCAAAGTGTTATATTTAGAGGTCTAAGATCATACCGAAATCTGTTCTCTGGTGAAAGTAACCTAATGCACTGAGAATCACTTTTGTCCTGGTTTCTGCTCTAGCAGAGGTTGGGACTATAACATCTGGTTTTAGGTCAGATCATGCTATATTATTTCACTTGGATATAGTGAGAATATTGGAAGCTTTGACGATGGTGTGATAGGAATAGCAATTCCTTAATGTAAAGTGACTTAAATATGGTATAGCCTTAAAAAAAGAGCAGCTCTCATCCTCCCAAATGTCTTTCTTTGTGAAGATGCCTCATAGACAATCCTCCATGACTCTGCCTTCCTTCCTGTGTAAGTATCAGAAACAATGGGACTAGATTTGTAGCCAAGCTAGGCAACAATATGGAAGTGTATGAGTAACTGTGGCCAAAAGATAATGGAATAAAAGAATCTCTAGAAATCTAAAGACTAAAGATGATAAAACTGAGTGTATATATATATATATATATATATATATTTAAGATTTTGTTTATTATTTCCAGAGAGAGAGGAAGGGCAAGAGGCAGAGAGGGAGAGAAACAGCAATGTATGGTTGCCTTTCACCTGCCTCCAGCTACGGACCAGGCTGGAGACCTGGTTATGTGCCCTGGGTGGGAATAGAACCAGCGACCTTTGGGTTCACAGGCTGGTGCCTTATCCACTGTGCTACCAGCCAGGGTCTAAAAACTGAGTATATATATTTTTTAAACAAACTTTTTTTTTTTTTTTTTTAAGGTTTTACTATTTTTAGACAGGGGTAGGGAGAGAGGTAGAGAGAGAGAAAGACATCAATGTATGGCTACCTTTCACCTGCCTCCAGCTATGGATCTGTCTTGAGACCTGGCTTACAACTTGGTTATGTGCCCTGGCTGAGGAATCGAAAAACTGAGTATATTTTAAATAAAACTGGGATTTGCGGTAGCAAAGCAGAGAAGACGGCCAATTCGAGTACTCACCCTATACCCACTACTTTTTGAGAACACCGTCAAATTACACCAGTGGCCTCGTATCATATCAAGTGAATGCAGAGAAAAACTGTCAAGGCAGACACTGTTCCAGGAGCAGCAGGCGGGGAGTGGGGCACCAGAAGACAGAACCCTGACTTACTGCTACCTGGAGCCTGCCTGCCCAGCTTAGGATCTTGGCTCATCATGTTATATTGAGCAAATTGTTTCAACACTCTGTGCCTTAGTTTCATCATCTTGGCAATGAGATTTAAAATGATATTTCTGTTCCAAGAATGCACATGTTGGCTGTGATCTGGTAAAGTTGGTACAACCAAAGGAGGGAAGCTTGGAAGGAAACTTTTATTTGACCACAGGTTCCAGGGAGGGGGCACAAATACCACAGAGGGCCATCCTGCAAGTGCCAGGTCTTGGTTAGTTGTCAGAAGACAGGAGGGAGGGACAAGTCTAGGCCAGAGCCTTTATTGGGGATTCTGAGGGAAAGGTGGGGCAGGGCAGAGCAGAGCAAACAGTTCAAGTTTGGTCAGTTTGAATAATACCCACAGGCTTCAGGCTATAGAGGTGATTTCTTGTTGCTCAGTGTCTGGCTCTGGGGTGGTTTAGGGCAGGGGAAATATTGGTCTGGTATGTGAGCATTAGATAAGGAGGTGGTTGGGGCTACAGGCGAGGGATTGGTTAGTTTGTGAATTAGAGATGTGCTCCTGGCTAAGCCTCTTGCTTGCTCTAGGAATTGGCTAGCGTAGGAGCAGTCTCTACACTATGAGACCTGCAAATGCCAAAGCATCAAACATAAAAAAAAAAAAGAAAAGAAAAGAAAAGAAAAAGTTAATGTCATTGGCCCTATGATTGCTGGATGAAAAACAGAAACACACAGAATGTGAGAAAACACAGAACACCATGGTACTGCGAGGTGTAATGCTTTCATATGTACATAATCTGCCAACCCAAACCATCTCAAGGACCCAGTCTAACTGCCTGGGGACTGAGGTACTGGGGCAAGCACAACTGCCCCTGTCCCTGGAGCCCAAGGAGGCCTTGTAGATAGAGTAAACAAGAGAGTTGAGTAAACAACCCCAGAGTTTTAAACAGTGCTCCTCAGCGGGTGGCATGTTGCAGTTGCAGAGAATATTTAAGCTGAAACAATTTTTATATGTACATGTTTTGCATGCAGCTAATTAATTTTATAAAATGTAGCTCAAATTGCATCCAGCATCAAATGGACTAAAAGTTATTTACAAAAATGTAGACATTTTAATTGTTTGGCTGGCATTTTATCGACATCCAAGAAGAAGAAAAACAGAATATACAAGGGAATATATTAATAAGAGAGATTTTAAAACATAAAGATAGAGATTAATAGTTACTTTGGTTGATGTTTGAGACAGCTACAATGTCTGCACTGAGGGTGATGTGAACCTTTAGGGTGTTGTGGGACAACTCCTGTTGAGGGACAGGAGTTGCCATCTCTGCCACTGTGTATGAGAACCTGAGTTAATTAATGGAAGTGTTGAATTTATAAAACCTAGTTATGTCTCTCTGCCACTTCTTAGCTATGTGACTTTGAGTCATGCCCACCTGCAAATGGGAATAATGGCAATTTAATAGGTTGGTTGTGGAGTTTCAGTTAGATAGTGTTTTTGAAAGCATGTCAAGTGACAGAGTTCATTCTCACTACCCTAGCTTCTGTGACTGGTCATAATCTCTATCCCAAGTACATCCTCTAAATTCTTATTGAGTTCACTAAGAAGGTGGATCATTCACCCCTGCCATTAATGGTGTTTACATTGTGGATGCAAATGGATAAGAGTTCAGGCTTTGCTTTCTGAGTTTATTCCTCTCAGCCAGTAATTTTCAACCATTTCCATCTCATAGAACATATAAACGAATTACTAAATTCTGTGGCACATTAAAGAATATTATATTTTTGAATGATTGATAAAAATGTATAGTTTTGATTCATTCACATCAGATGGCTATTGTGTTGACTATTGTCATTTTTTTAATTTGATGATCTAAGGGAAAAGAAGTCAGTGCCCCTGACTAAATAGTCAGATATTTCATGTTTTAAAAATTCTTGTGGCACATCAGTTGAAAGATCAATGTTCTAAAGCCTCAAATTTCTCATCATTAAAGTGAGAATAATAATACCATTAACCTCATGGGTTGTCATGAAAATTAAATGAAATTACACCAGTAGAATACTTAGCTCAGTACCTGAAAGATAATAATCACTCAGTAAATGGTTGCCATTATTAGTCTTATTTCAAATGCACATGAAGGAGTTTGATCTAGACTTTTAGGATTCAGATACAAACTAATCTATGTCTCCACAGAATCAGGGAGAGAGTAGAGGAAATTAATAAATGTTACTGAGTGATTAAAAGAGCTGTAATAAAAAGACAAATGAATCTTCTTAAACTTTCAACAAACCTCTGCTCTAGCTCAATGTGTTTCTTTGAGAAAATATAACAGTCTAATAAAAACCTATTTTGTAATTAAAAAAACAAATTTCTTACATTTCTTGATTAACAGTAAACTTTTATTGTTAATACTGGCAACTTAAAGTAATGTTAATGATAATTTTAAAAAAATGATTGTTTCACTTAAATGGAAATTATTTAAGAAAGAAACACCATGATGACTGTTCAATCCAGTAAGTAACAAGCACCTATGATTTACTGGGCACTGAAGTAGGAGGTGTCTTAGGAACTATAAGGGCCCATAAGCAACAAATCAATATACAATAAGTGCTGGCCAGGTATCAGGGAGACCCTCATGCATTGTTGGTGGGAATGCAGACTGGCACAGTCTGTGGAAAGCATTATGAAGTTTCATCAAACAATTAAAAATGGAATTGCCTTTTGACCTACTTCTGGGAATATAACCAAAGAAACCTGAAACACTGACTTGAAAGAACATACGCAGCACTGTTTATTGCAACTCTGTTTATAATGGACAAGATTTGGAAGCAATTCAAATGATGAATGGATAGAAAAGCTGTAGTACATTTATTTACACAATGGAATACTATTTGGCCATAAAAAGATGGAACTATTACATTTTGAGACAGCATAGATGGACCTGGAGAGTATTATGCTAAGTGAAATAAGCCAGTAAGAGAAAGACAAATACGGTAAGATTTTATTTATATGTGTAATCTAATGAACAAAATAAACAGACAAAAGAGACACAGATTCATCAATACAGAGAGGAGACTGACAGCTATCAGAGAAGAAGGGGATTGGGGCACTGGGTGAAAATGGTGAAGGATTAAGCAAAGGTAAAAAAAAAAAAAGCCTCATAGACTCAGACAATGGGGATTACCTGAGCGAAATAGGGTGGTAGGAGGTAGAGGAGGGTATTAGGGTGATAGGTGGTGGTAAATGGAGACTTGACTCGGGGTGGTGAACACGCAATACAGCATACAGATGATGTATTATAGAATTATACATACTTCTGAAACCTATATACTTTTATTAACCAATGTCACCTCAATAAATTCAATAAAAATTATTTGAAAAAAAGAAACTGCTGGATATTCAGCTGACAAATCAGCAACTATACAAAGATACTTCAATGGATTTCAATCGTTATCTTAACACAAAATCGCAGAGCGAAGTTTATGTGCATTGTTCATCATATGTTGTGAACCTGGTAAAGGGAAATGTAACAGGTGTTTTTCCTTTTGTGATTTTTTACATTGCAATATTTGATTTTTGAGAATCACTGAGAAGAGTGGTTTTTGGAGCAACCCCTCTAAGAAATGGGAATATTCTTACCGTAGAAACCAAATGGTGGCGCAGAGGAAGAGTTCTGAAACAGCAAGTGTTAATAAAGCTCCTGAAGTTATTGCTTTTGCTGATACTTAAATTCTAAAGAAAGATTGGCCCAGTCCAGGGAACTTCCTAGGTCTGTCCAGAAAGTATCAAGCCAGTATCAATATAATTATAACAGTTTGTGTGGTTGATACTTTCTGGACAGACCTCATATATGTGTGTAGGTGTGTGGGGGTGTATTTTAAAGCTGCAATCACTTTAAAATATATATATTTTAAGTTACTCTAATCACCTACTATTTCCTAAAACACTTTCAAATGAATAGATCTTCTTGGAAAATATATTGAAAAAAGGTGTATCTTCAGACTTATGAAAGTCTTTTCTTATTTTGAAGGAAATAGATATTCGTTATGGTGAATGATTACAAAATAAAGAAACAATATCAGTAGCTTTCTGATATACCACACTCTTACAAAGAAAATATAAAGGATACATATTCCATTTATATTTACAACTAAATAGCATTAATATTTAAAATAGTCTTAAGAAATGTGCAGGAGCTAGATGAATAAAATTATAACATTCTACATAAGAGTATGACAAAAAGCTTTGAGAACATGATGACAGATTAGAATAAATGGAAAGCTGTATCTTAGAAAAATGAGACTTGTTTTTTTTAAGGTCAATTTGGTATAAATATATTGTATACTCAGTGTATTATCAATAAAAATCTGATTTGTTGGGAAAGGTGGTGAGGAACTTCACAAAATTATTCTAAGTCTCACTTTGAAGAATAAACATGCAAGGATAGATAGAATTCTGAAAAATAGTCATACTAAGAAGGAACATTGCCTAATTAGATATTAAAATGTATCATAAAGTTGCTGAAACTAAAACAGTGCAGTACTGGCTGAGAAATAGATGAGTAAGAAACAAATTGAAATGTCCATTTTTAGACCCATATGTATAAAAATGTAAGGTGAGAGAAAGAATCTTGAACCCGTGAGAAAAATATGCATTAGTGAATAACTGTTTCTCCAACAGGTAACCACTGAAGAAAAATATTATTCCTACAGTACTGCTGACATTATTTATACTTGTTAAAAAGAAACTATAAACGTAACAAGAATTTTATGATTTTAAGAATAATATTGAACTTGGAGAAAGCCTTTTAAAAGTATTATCATGAAAGCCAGAAGTAATAAAAATAATTTTAAAATAAGATTGATAAGTTTAAGTATAAAAAACTAAATACTTCTGAATTGAATAAACATTCCAGGTGAAACTGAAAGCTCAATGGCCAGTAGAAAAAAATAGCAGAAGTCTACTATCTTTAATATACAAAAACCTCTTAGAAATTAATAAAAATGTACCCCCCAGGGGAAAAGGGGGCAAAATACCTAAACAGCAGCATACAACAGAAACTATTTTGTTGTTTACAAAAATTAGTGGGCCACAAAGACCTGAAGGGAAGAAGAACTGATGTTAACCTTAAGAGATAAAAGTACAAAATAGAATTCTCACTACTGGAATGATATTTTTGTTACAATGCAAAGAATTTCAAACTTGACTACATCGCTTACAGAAATATTGTACTGTGTGCTGGATGTGATTCTTATCTTCACCAAAGGTCTTTTTAAATTTGAACTTTAGGCCCTGGCTGGTGGCTCAGTGGATAAGGTGCTGGCCTGCAAAACCAAAGGTCACTGGTTTGATTTCCAGCCAGGGCACATAGCCAGGTCTCCAGCCAGGTCCCTCTCCCTCTCTGCCTCTCTCCCTTCCCCCTCACTAAAAATAATAGATAAAATCTTTTTTAAAAATTGAACTTTAAAAAACTCAAGCAAGAAGGATCTTTAATGGTTCATAACTGGGAAGTCCAGGAGGTGCACTAGCTTCAGGCATGGCTGGGATGCAGGAGCACAGGCTTTGTTATCAGGACTCAAGTACCCTTCCTTTAGCTCCACTCCTCTCTGCACTGGCTTCATTGTCTGGTTGGCTCAGTATAGAGTGCCCTGTTGGTTCAAGCTTCTTATTTTACAACACTGAACAACCTCAGTAAAGACAGATTATTTTCCTCTGCAGTTCAGTTGAGTACCTCTGTACCAGTGTGAATAACATGCCCATCCCTGAATGAGGGTAAAAGAGATTGGCTGTGCTGATTGACCAGGTCTGAATTGCATGTATACCCATGAAGTCCAAGGTTTGATTAGACCAGCTGAAACACATAGACTGAAAATAGAGATAGGTGGCTCCAAGAAATGTGGGAGGAAGTGGGAGGGATGCTGTGCAAAAATTAATCTTTTCATTTTGAGATAATTGTAGATTCATATGCAGCTGTAAGAAATAATACATAAATATTTCTTATTCAATGACCCCCTGTTGGAAATCTTGCAAAACTATGGTACACTGTCACAAGTTGTCATTTGGAATAGATAGAATGATTCTGCTTAAATGAAAGCTCAGAATTTAAATGAACTGTAGTACTGTGCCTTACACATCATGGTCAGTGAAAAATTGTTGATTGGCTGATCTACTCAGGGACCATTAATCTAAACTTAAAATTCACCAGGCAGTTCACATCATTCATTTTATAATGTTTATTAAGCATTTGCTATATGCAAAGCTCAATGGAGAAAAGATACAAAGGTGGGAAAGTATGTGGTGTTTGGGGCAATGATAAATTGATAGGACTGAATGCAGGTGTGAAGCAGATTGGCTGCTTTTGGCTGGAAGTACCAGAGTATGTGACTAACAGTGTCTGAAATACACAGGAGTTTATTTCTTCTCTCATAGCAAGAAGATAGGTGATTGCAGACACCATGTGCATTGCTTCCAATTCTGTGAAAGGTATTGGCTCTTTCTAGCTTCCTATTCTGTCTTCATTTGCTGCTGGCTTTTCCTTGTCTTCTTAAGACACATTTTATTTATTTTTTTCCCTTTACCTGAGTAAATATTTTAATTGCTATTACAGAGAGAGGAATGATGTGTGTGTGCATGGGTGGGGGTGGTATTTTAGATCTCATAGTATCTGCCATATTAGTCAAAAGTGATCAGTATTTTAATAATACTGAGTATTTTAATAATTAATACTGATAACAAAATACTGATCACTTTTGACTAATATGGCAGATACTATGAGATCTAAAATACCATGATTTATAATATCTTTGGGAAAAAAATCCTTTTAAGAAAAGTGTTATGAAAAATTTCTCTTTAAAAATTTCACCAGATGTTTCCCTTGTTAGTGAATACCCAGGTGTATGCTAAGCATATAATATTGGAATTACAGATTTGGTGGTGGGTTTGCATCCATCTTTTTCAGTATCCCTTGGTGTTAATTTTTAGTGATTATGTGAATTAGCTAAAGCTTTGACCTTTTAGAAGCTTGTTATATCAGGTCATTTTTGGTTGCACAGGAGAGTGGTAAAAGGCTAACTGGCAAAGGGCAGTTATGATTATTATGTTATGATTATGATTATTATGTTAGAATGATCATAATTCACCCTCTGAAATGAGTACATACAGGCTGGAGTTCAGAGAGCTAAAACAGGGCAAATGGGGAGACTTACAGTATTCTATAGAGGAGGAGGATAAGAGATTTGGTGGTAAAATCTTGGAGGCCTTTAGGAAGGCTTAGGAGTTTAGGTTTTATCAACAAAACCTAAGATGGAGTATTTAATATGTCTCTGATGAATAGATTGGGTACTTGGTTGTCATAAACCATGGCATACTTCTAGGGTTTTAGGTTGTGCTATGACCATGAAAATTTTCTTGGCGTTTCAGTTTTATGTCCTAGAAAAAAATACTTGCCAAGTAGGCCTTACAGAGGGAAACATTTGCAATCTACTTAGCAAAATAACCAGGAAAATAAAAGAAAAAATGGACCTATTATTAACCGGAAGCCTGATTTATGCTGGATCAGCCTACCTGGCTTCAGAATACCATGAAGATTTGTGGGAGACAGATACAAGTGTCCCCTCCAACCTGGCAGTGCCAAGTGACTGGCAGGCTGTTTGCCCTCCAAACCATGGTCTACCCACCCTTAAGAAGGTTTGCAAATACTCAGTCAGCACATACCTGCTTAGTTCCTCATGTCTAAATATGTCACAAATAGCAAGAGTATTTTATTTTTGGAATGCCAACTGTGTACACAGAATTTGCCTATGCGTCACCATGTTATGCTTAAAGTGTTCATTGAAATAACTCTCTCAAAAGATATTGAACTATTATTAAAATACTGATCACTTTTGACTAATATGGCAGATACTATGAGATCTAAAATAAAATACTGTGAATGAGCTAAAGCTTTGACCTTTTGGAAGCTTGTTACCTTTTTGTTGTTGGTTTTAATGAGTTTGCAGTAAGTTCTAGATCTTTGTAAGAAATGTGGCCAATATTAATATCATTAAAAAAAAAAAACCTAAAATGGAAGTATATTAAGCTATACAAAGAGAAGATCCAGAGACTTGTTCAGGATGGAGGTGGGAAGAGATCATTATGCTTAAACTTCTTCTAATACACCATATTCCTTTCTTGTGGGAAAATAAGGAAATGTGATTATTCATTAAGACAGGTTAAACAGGAAGTAGTCTTGATGGCCATTTCATATCTAGAAATAATGTTGCAAAAACGGTTACTAAGAAAGATTTAATCAACAGAAACCAAGACTTGAGGCAATGACAGATAAATAGATATAAGTACTGGTGACATTGTAATTAAAACCATCTGTTGACTTTTAACTGACTTTAAAGGTCATCTAAAAGCATTTTATCAGGATTCCTGTATTGTCATTCTCACACAGGCTATGCTACCATTTTATAAAGTGTTGTTCTGTTATGTTCACCGGAAATTAGGAATTGCAGTAATTGAGGGCCTAATGCAGCCTAGGTCCAGAATGTGCATTTTAGAGTGCTCATAATATAAGAATTATAGTTCTAGATGAATTCTGTAAGTCACCTCAAAGTTGCATATTGCATGTGTGATAATTTATTTCTTATTTTGATATTTTTCTTTACTATTTATACTTACGCATTTTAAAAAAGATTTTATTTATTATTTTCAGAGTGAGAGGAAGGGAGAGAGGCAGAGAGGGAGAGAAACATCAATGTATGGTTGCCTTTCACCTGCCTCCAGCCATGGACCTGGCTAGAGACCTGGCTGGCAGCCTGGTTATGTGCCTGGCTGCGGAATCGAACCAGAGACCTTTGGGTTAGCAGGCTGGCACCTTATCCACTGTGCTACCAACCAGGTACTTAGGCATTTTTTAATCTCTTGTTTCTGTGGTAAAGGAATCTCCAGGCTGCCTACTTCAGTGTTCAGTGGATTGTTTAAAAGGTTAAACACACATGTGCTTTGGCTAATAATGATGGCTCTAGTTGGGTTGTCAGAGATCCACATGAGGATAAAATTGCAGGCTCTTTCTTTGGTCTTCCAGAGAAGGACCCAGGTGAAAATTGTCCCTTCCTCACCTTGACCTTCCTCCCTTCCTCCCTTCCTCCCTTCCTCCCTTCCTCCCTTCTTCCCTTCTTCCCTTCCTTCCTTTCTCCCTTCCTTCCTTCCTTCCTTCCTTTCTCCCTTCCTCCCTTCCTCCCTTCCTCCCTTCTTCCCTTCTTCCCTTCCTTCCTTTCTCACTTCCTTCCTTCCTTTCTCCCTTCCTTCTTATGACTTGCTTTCAATCCTCTTTGGGTGGACATTTTTAGTAACTGCTTAAACCCCTGGAATTATACGATATTTGGTAAACAAACAAACAAACAAAAAAAAACCCCAGAACACTAAGAAACTGATACCTGTAGAGTTAGAAATAGCAATCAGGTGTTCCAAATTTTGACTAAACTTTCCAACATTACATTCTTCTAGGTACTAAGTAACAAAGTAAAATAATACAGCATTGTTTTATTGACATATGTAGTTTCAGAAAGTATTCAATTGAATTATAGAACATAATCTAGGCTATTAAGGATATTTTCTCTACAAAAGAACATTTGTATGTGTTCTTTGTCTTGTGGCTGGTTTTAATGGGTCTATGCTGAGAGTAGCTTTGTTCAATGATAATGCCTATTAAAAAGATATGACTGAATTTTTGGCTGGGCTGAATAAGCTGCTTGTGTTTTGAAAAGAACTGGATTGCTTATAAAGGATGCTGACCCATTAGACACAAATAACAAACAGGAATTTTCAAATCACCCTTGTATTCAAGTAGGTAAATATGTTAAAGAGGAGCTTTGCTTTCTGGAGTCCATGTGTTGTGTAAAGCAAAGAAGAGAAACAGCTTAATGATGGAAGAGTCTTGTATTAGGGTTTCACAATTTGAGAGAGGGGGACTCATGAACCTCCCACCTAGAAAAATGAATAAGAAGCGCACATTCATGGAAAATAACTTACACCAGTCAATTTTCTAAGTTGTTTCACATGACATGTTTTAACTTATGCTTTAAGCTTGTCTGCCTTCATATATCTCTTAAATAGCACATACATACAAATATATATGTGTGTGTGTGTGTGTGTGTGTGTGTATGTGTGTGTGTGTGTATTCATTTGTTTTAGATGACTGGTTACAGAGGTAATGCATGCCATTTCCATCATTTTATAAGTCTAATTTAGGAGGACTGAAAAAATGTGTGTGTGTGTGTGTGTGTGTGTGTGTGTGTGTGTGTGATAGGATTAATATTCGGAGACTGTTTTCTGAGAGCATATATTCTGTAGAACCTGTACAGCTTTCTCCTATCTAAGGGAGTCAGGCTTGATTTATAGTGGTGGGAAGATCCAAAAAGGAAAATAAACATCAGATCTGATTGGCTCCAGAGCACAGACTGCCAGCTAATGTGTTGGAGATTCTATTTGTAAATATAAAGTTGTCTGATTAGTTTCAATGATTCACTGTCAAATAATGGTATAAAACATTAATCTTTGACTTTAAATTATAGTTCTATTGTTTTCTATCACCATGATGGGGGTAGATGGTTAGACGAGGTAGAAAAGTTTAAACTCAAATAAGGAATCAAGGTCGTTCAGGTACTCCTAATTTTAATCTAGCTGAAGTGTTTTTGTTTTTTTGATTCATTGATTGATTTTGCTGCCTGACTATCAATTCACCACAGACTTTAAAAATGTGAGAAATAAAGGTTAGGCTATTTATCTCTATTTCTTCCCAGTGTGTTAGTTTATAAACAGAAGGTTTTAGCCAAACACAATTAAAATATAAGTGGAGAAATATGTGGTAAATTTTAATGACATGTTTTATTCCAGAAATAAGATTTTCTGTAATCGTAATCTCAACATATTTTCTTTCTCTGGAGTAATTCATATATTTTGTTACCAGAATGTCTTTTGCATAAAAGAAGTTAAAATAAAATATTGGGTGGTTTTAAGGAAGTCTAAGTAAAATTGGGTGTCCTAGTTGAAACATAGTCTAAGTGCAAACTCTGCATGTAGGTGTGTGTTTAAAGTTCCCATTGATTCTTTCACATAAGAGTAATCAGAGTCTCAGGCAGTAAATATTTTGAGTGACATAAAATACAGCTTCTCTGCAGGGAGAGGAAGTAAAGAGTAACTTATTCACCTGGATTCTGGCAGGACCAACTAGTTAAGGAGATACAGAATAAAGTTGACAAGAACATTATTTTCTTAATTAAATAAAAAAGAACTCCTCTTTGGCCCAAATATAAATGACAAGTATTACCAAAATGACCCAAGAAAGAGGAGGGAGATGTTTGTTGTTAGTATTGCTATTATTTTTAATTTTCTCAGGAAGAAATCCTCAGAAATACTTTAAACAGAATCAGTCATTTGATAAACAGAAAATGATCATCCATCCCCAGGGCTATCCTTTCCCTGCATGTTCCATTAGCTCCTCACCTCATCTAGCACACTGAAGTCATGCATTCTGTGTGATGTCTTGGTGGCCTGAAAGCACAGATGTGTTTCTTTTCTTCAAACCAATGACATATTCTTTAATTACTAATTCATATTATTTTTTCATCTGAATAATCTTAAGCTAGCTCTTTCTTTGGAGGACCACCACTCTTTGACACTGCAGGAGAGTCTTGCTTTTGCTGCTCTTGCTCCTGGCATGGGCCATGGCATATTTGATGTTAACTTCAGTGTTCATTTCAATCCAGATGACCTCTCCTTGGAGTCTAAAAGATACAGTTGTTTCTGCCCAGTAACTTGACTGTATCAATTTTGTTTGGAGTGGGCTCTAGCCTCTGAAAGTCCTGGGATCAGGTTGGTTTGCTGACTATGGCCTACAGCGACATCTATCTTTTCAACCCTGGGAGGCCCATTTACCCATCAGTGGTCTTTCCTTCTTAGCCTTTGACATACACGTTGACTTTCTCAGGTGATTCATCCTCCATGAGTAACTCCCTGGTATTTGTTTCACAAGGGACTAGAAAAGCAAAACATAGACAGAATGATTACTGTGGACTCTGTCTATTTAATCAAAGAGAAACTACCCAGTATCATTCATCCCGTGAAGGGATAAGCACCATCAGAGTCACCAAGGGAGACAACAGCGGGGGTACTCTTCTGGGTGGAGTCCATGTGACCAGTTCATCTCAGAGTTGTGTTGTGTACTACAGCCTTGGCAGTTCTCATTATTACCTAAATGTAATTCAGACCTTTCAGTCTATATTTCCATGCACTTTTGTGAATATATATAACCTTCTAACAGGATACTTTTATACAAGTTCCTGCGCTGGGTTTAGGCATCCAAGACAGATGGTCGACTGACATATCTGGCACATCTGTTTGTGCACAGAGCTCAGATTCTGCCAGGGGAAGGGTAGCCTTTACACATAGAGCTTACATAGAAATAATGGGGCTTCGTAGGTGGAAAACTCATCCTTAAGATACTTTTTCTCTTTCATTTAAAAGTTACCAAAGCATGTAGGATGAACTAGGGTGATGCTCACCAACTTCAGATGCCAATCAAGTGTGATAAGCAATGCACCAAGAGGGCGTGACTATGTGTCTAAGTTAAACTAGTGAGTAAGAAAATATATCAAGGTAAGACTGGTTCTGGGCTATAAGGAGTTTGACTCAGAGCCTTTTGGAAGCTATTATCATTCTGGAACGGTAGGGGTATGTGAGTGAATCCAAAGAGTTGCAATTTTCAGAGTTGAAACCAAATTTGATATAGGGTAACCTCTCTCATAGTTAAGAAATTTTTCCAGGGCCAAGGTCTGAACTGGAAGCTCTGGAAAAGATCAGAGTAGGTATCTCAGTGCAAGGCCACCTCTGTGGGCTACCCTGATTCACTGCTGTCCATGGTGATGATAAAGGGACCAGGAACACCCAGAGTATGATCCATTCAGAAGACACCTTCAGGATTTTAGCGGGCATAACTGCCAAATCTCCAGCATTAAAGACAGAACAATAATACAGAAGGAGAGTCTGGAACAACCAGCATTAAGAGAACAATGATTAAGAAGATCTCCAGCCTAAGAGAACATTTTGCTTTGGATCTAGGGACAAGATGAGAGCAAACACAATTGATCCTTTGGGCAGAATAAGCGCCATGAGACTAGTTGGAGAGATTGAAGAAAACATTCAAAAACAGATCAGAAGACTTAGATTTGTAATTTGAAGTTTACTGCAGAGTCACATTGTTGTATTCCAAGCTGGGGAAATACGGTTTATGCAAAACTATATTGTGGGTATTTTCAAAGTCATTAAAAGGGTTTCAGAATCAGAGTATAAATTATTTTATAATAGTCCATCCTATGGATGTGACAAGATGCATTTTCTAAGGTGCTCAGTGTGAGAAAAATAAGAAAAATAGCCTCATCATAGCATCTAATCCCAATGGTACAACTTCAGTGTACATAGTGGACAGAATAAAAGCACCTGAGTCTGAGAGACCTGTGTTCAAATCCTGGTTCTTCTCTTTTTCACTGTGTTATTGGCTCAAATTATTTACACTTTCAAAATTTTCAAACTGTTTAAACCAAGTCTCAATTTCTTCATCCTTACAATGGTTAAAATTATATATGTTTTGCAGGATGGCTGTGTGGGATGAAATAAGGTAGTGTTTATTAACACAAATAATGATAGGTAATCAATAAAGGATAGTTATTGTAATGTTTTTTATGTGGAGAAATTAATTCTTCAATTTTTCATTTCAGTGGGGTTTAAATTTATACCTTCAGTGTAGCAGTTAAATAAGGCACATATATGGGGTGATATTTTAAAATATTTCCTGTTTCTTAAAAAAACTGAAAGAAAAAAGAAAAACTGAACAGAAGCTTCTTCTGTGATACCATTTCTCTCCAAACGTGGTGCAATTGTTGGTTTACAACATTGTGTTGGCTTAAACATTAGAGATGTGACATGTTAGAGTACATATGCTGAGTCACTAAATGGCTTTTATAATTTTCAAAAGTCCATGTGGATAATAGCACAATGAAAAATTTTACAAGATAAATAAGTTATTTTTAATAATTCTGCTTTTTAAAATTTAAGATTAAGCTTACACAATAAAGTGTTTTTTAAGCTACATTTCCAAATTTGGAAGCAGAGAAGAAAATTAAAATGATTATTTGAAAAACAAACTTCTTAGGATAAGGATATTTATGGTTCTCAGAACTAAGATGACCCTTAGATTGGCATCAGTGAGCTAGTTCATAGAGCAAAGAGAGCTTATCTTTTGTCTAGGATTTTTTTAAACAACTGAATTAAGCATTTGAAGTACAGAACAGTATGTTTTTATTAATTGAGATATATTAGTATTTTTCCAGAATTTACTTAATGCATTTAAAATTATTATAAAATCATGTTTTTGATAAAACATCTAAAACATGTAGATAAATAAAAGAAGAAAATAAAACCACCCATAATCACATCAATCAGAGATAATTACTTGGATACATTTGAGTTAAAAAACAAATGTGTTTCGAACTAGCTGACTAGGTCCAGACTGGGACACAAGCTGACGTCACCAAGCGCAGAGCCAGAAAGTAAAAAAAGTAAACCTCTGTACCACAGAAGGTCGTACCATTAAGACAGTTAGTCAAAAAAGACCAATCCAAGAAGCAGAAACAAACAAGAGTTACCTAAAATGGGGAGAAAAAGAAACCCTCAGCAAGTGGAAAGGAGGAATCCCCAGGAAGAGTGCAGAATGAAATAGAGGCAAGCACCCTATCAGACATGGAATTCAAAATAATGATGATAGAGAAGCTCAGTGGGCTCAGTGAGCTCAAAGAAAACTACAAACAACTCCTGGGGAACTACAAAGAACTCCAGGAGAACTACAAGGAACTTACTAAGAATTAAGCATTAAAAAAGACATAGAAACCATCAAAAAGAGCCAGGAGGAAATGAAGAATACAATTTCTGAATTGAGGAATACAATTTCTGAATTGAAGAATACAGTATACGGAATCAAAAGCAGGCTAGAGAAAGCAGAAGATCAGATTAGCGAGCTGGAGGTCAATGTAGAAAAAAATTTCCAGGCGGTGCAACAAAATGAAAAAGACTGAAAAAGAATGAAGAGGTTTTAAGAGAGCTGCAGGACAACATGAAATGTAATAACATCCATATCAAAGGGATACCAGAAGAAGGAGAGGAGCAAGGGATAGAAAACCTGTTAGAAAAAGTAATGACAGAAAACTTCCCTAACTTGAGGAGAAAAAAAGTCATGCAAGCCCAGGAAGCACAGAGAGTCCCAATGAAAAGGAACCAAAACAGGCCCACTCCAAGACACATCATCATGAAAATGGCAAATTTCAAAGACAAAGAGAGGATCCTAAAAGCAGCAAAAGAGAAACAGCTAATAGTATACAAGGGGGCTCCCATAAGGTTATCAGTTGATTTCTCAACAGAAACACAAGCCAGAAGGAAATGGCAAAAAATATTTCAAGTAATGAAAAACAAAGACCTGCAACCAAGAATACTCTACCCAGCAAGTCTCTCATTCAAAATGGAAGGTAAAATAAGGACTTTCCAGACAAAAGAATGCTAAAAGAATACATCTGCACCAAACCAGCATTGCAAGAGATGCTAAAGGGTCTGCTTTAAGAAGATGAAGAAACAGAGATCCAGACAGGAACACAGGTACAAAGGGAAAAATAGATAATGAATAAGTACCTATCAATAACCTTAAAGGTAAATGATTTAAATGCACCAATCAAAAGACAGGGTAGCTGAATGGATAAGAACCAACTTTAACTTATGAATGCTTTAAAATGATCTTGTTATAAATAGGTTTTACTAAATAAGGCATATATATATTACTTGTATCTGCATTACTGCAGGTTAAGTTTTCTTAGATTGGAATTATTTCACAATATGGGAAAATCAGGTTACTTGCAATAACTCAGAAAAATCAAATGCAGTTAAGGAAGAAGAAAAAAGTAAGAAAACATGGATGTATATTACATAGAATACATGCTATCTTTCTTATTCACTCTTATAAAATATGTGCTTATTTTGTGGGTGTGTAATATGTAGATTTTGTTAGCAATTTATGTTTTAAATAGCAACCAACTGGTCTTTGGTGTGTTGTGAAGTCAATCAATCTTTAGGTTAGAAAAGATTCTGAGTATGAAGACCAATTTGGATGCAAGTTGCAAACTACTAAACTATATGATTCATATACATAGGCAATATATATTAGCATGTAAATTAGATGAGATTCCTTTCAAATAGTTCAGGGGTTGGTTTAGGATCACATAGGAAGTCAACCCCACAAGTTAAAAAAATAGCTAGAATATTATTTTAATATAGGATTGTTTGAATCATAGGGATTTTTATTTTTTACCTCAACTTAGTAGATATAATAATTTCTACTCTGGGGACCAGCTGAACACTGCAAGTGCCATTATTTCAGAAGGCTTCAACTAGTAAAACAAATGCAGAGAAAAAACAGGGTATTAAAAGAAGTAGGGCCTGTGAACAGCCAAAAGAAAAAAATCAACCTACTATTTAACATGGAAAACTCCAAAAAGAATAAGCTGTAGTTTCAGTAGCTTAAAATAAAATTGAGTTGTATTGTTGGAGGGGGGAGGATCTGACTCAAAAACCAAATTCATTTTTTACTATGGGTTTGGCACTGTCTCTAGGACAACTTTCATTAAAGTGAGTTCTGCAACACACCATTTCTGTGATATATTTCACAAAAATAGCATTCCAGAGTAAAATAAGTATTAAAGAAGAAAAAACTGCTTAATTTGCTACAATATATCTTGGATACTATCATTTAACATGTAATAATTATATAAGCTATAGGCATATTTAAAATTTTTCATATTAACTCTTCAAAATCTAGTATGTACTTTTAATATGTATAAAAATATGTATGTGTGTAAATGTATTTTTGCATGTGTTTGGTAGTATTGCAATTCATTATAAAAGAGTAATTCTTTAAACAAATGAATTAATGTAGGCATTTTGGAATAATAAAAAGAAAACTTTGTATTAATATGATTTGAGAAGCTGACAGAAGGCAGTAATTAAATAGTGAATTGTCTGGATGTGAAAAGGGAAAAAAAGTAAACATTGGTGGTTACAGAATAGACAGGGGATGTTAGGAATAAAGGAAATGGAGAAGCCAAAGAACTTAACATGTATGACACATGGACATAAACTAAGGGGGGCATTGCTGGAGGAAATGGGGTACTAGGTGGAGGGGGGCAAAGAGGGGAAAATTGGGACAACTGTAATAGCAGAAGAAATAAAATATATTTAAGAGAAAAAATAGAAAACATAAAAAAATGTGTTTATACCTATCTTAGTCAGTTTGGGCTGTTTTAACAAACTATCATTCCTTAAGTGAAATAGTCATATTTTAAATTATATTTAGAATTTATTTGACTTGGAGTTTCAAATGGTAGACCAAGTATGTAATTTATGATGTTTAGAAAAGGGCTTGCTCAAATTCAAAACACCATGAACTTACATTATCTCACATTATTCCTGTACCTTTCATCTAGAGATTAGATAGTATTAAACAGAATAAATGTAAATATTATGATTCACCATCAGAATCCTTGACTTGAATAGAAAGGGCCTTTAAAATTCTAGTCCAACAGCTAGTCATTTCACACAGAGGAAGATGTTAAAACTTGGTGAGACAACCTGGGATAACAGAAAATCTTTATACTCCATAGTAGAACTTGGGTTCAAATTCTGGTTCTGTCGCTTATCAAATGTAAATAAGATAACACACTCGATCTCTTGGAGCTTTAGTTTTGTCATCTCTCATGCACAGTTAATATTAACTGGCTCACTAGACTATTGTGAATCAATTCCTTTCCTGTCCTTTAACAACTTACCTGAGGTCACTTAACCAGTTAATTAGAGCATTCTAAAGCCCATATCCCCTGATTATTCATTATAAGTTCTGTTCACCATATCCTGTCTCCTTTTCTAGTTAAGTATTTTGAAGCATGGTGTGTTAAAGTACATTATTTTAATTAAAAACTGACTAGGAAGAAAAGGTGGCAAATACTCTGTCAGGTTGACCCAACCTTCTCTGTCAATGTTTTCCACCTGGAAACCACCAGGAACACACCTGTGATTGAACAAGTTGGATTTAGTATTGGTTGCAAAGAAAAAGACCCCATACCATGGGAAAAGTGGGACATTTCAGTAGAAGGCATCTGAAAAGAAGTTCAAGACTCCAGCGATTTGGGGAGAAGGTTTTAAGGAAGTGGCTTTGCTCTAGACTGGCTGCTATTATGTATAAGGAAGAAAAACTAAAGTGAGCCTGATGCTATGATTGGGAAGAAGCAGCAGGTCTCCACAGTACCCAGGATATGGAGATGTTTGGAATTTTTGTGGTTTGCACACTGACCTTGTTTCTGTGCCTAGGGAAGATGATAGAGTGGCTTTGTTTCTCTCACTTCATCATGGTCACTGATGGGGATTCAGAAGCTTGTTTATGGTCAGCGGGAGAATACCAAGGCCTCCTGTGGGGGCTGCACTGGCTTCTAACAACATGAAGACCTAGCTGTATTAGGACAGCTTCTTGATGCCAGAAACTACTTGTTTTCTTTCCCATGTCCCTTCTTTCTTGCCACTTTTAGGCCAATAGGGACTTTGGGACAAAATTCTGGTCAAAGAGACATAAACAAGCATTTTCTAGGAGCTTCCTGAATAGTCATTTACTTTCAGATATTGGGACCACCCCTTTTCCTGTCTCATCCTTTTTCTTCCCAGTGGAAAGGGATATAGTTGTGGAAGCTGCGGCAGCCTTTTTGTTAATTATCAGGGCAAAATTAAGGAAACATCAGTCTTTGGCATGATCTGTCTGCAGAACCAGCCTTACACTGTTAGCTCTGGGTTTCTTACTATGGAAAAGTACTCCACTATTTAAAACAAATAAAAAACAACAACTCTGGTTAGGCTGTTTGTTACCTATAGCTGAAAGCATTTCTAAAACATTAATTATTCATGTTCATAAGTTACTAAACTAGACACTCTGTTGGCAGCCAAATGTTTTTATGGTGGCTCAGCACATAGTCCATTTGGAAATAGAACTTGGCAATATCCATTTTTTTTTTTTTTAAGAAAATTCAGCTTATGTTAGGTGGATAAATTATTGTTCTTTCTGCTTCATAAGGTTTGTCATTATTCATTCCTTCAGATGAAATTGCTTCCTTGGTTTCTGAAACCCACATAAAAATGAAAGCTTTAGAAACCTTCCAAATTAAGTTCAGCAGAAGAAGTGGGGGTGCATTTTGGTAGACTTGATTATTGAAAGGGTGAATACAGCTGTAAACTTAATTGTTGGATCATTGTGAATTCACCATTGTAATTTCTGTGTTCAGAAAAATGGGTTGCTTTAGCCATTGTGATTTGTTAAACTGAACAAGGCATTTGTTGGTGTTAGTGCTTATTGACCCTGAACGAAAAAGAACTGTCCTCCTGGGCAATAATTCTCTGATTACCGTGTGCCACTGTGGTTAGCAGGTTAGGCTTCCTGCTACAGAATCAATGATCCTGGAAAACTGATAGTGTGTTGAGAGGTGAGGATGAGAACTATAGTTGATTACTATTAATATTTAATGGGCAGGAAAACTAAACCACAGGGCCAGTAGGAATCCAATGTATGCCAGACATGTGGTAAAAGTTCTTAATGAATAATAACTAAAAATGTTCAGGGGAACTTCATGAATTGACAGCTAGTATTTGTATATTGAAAATTATGAACTTTAATCAGAATAAGCTTTATTCTATTTACCAACTGGTAATTATTCCACAGGTGTGTCTTTTCTTCTTTCTCCCTTCACCTTACACATAGTAGGTACAAAATAGTTGTTCAAGAAGTGGTTGAAAATGTATTAAAATTTGGCTCTGCAGAATGGTTCTGCAATAGTGACAGTAAGAACTTATAAAATATTTTCTTTAAATAATAAATTAGCAGATCATAATTTGAGTATTACAGATATGTTACTGAGTAAAGTAACATTATATTATTAATCTTCACTGTGATGAACACAAAATATCCAGATGCAGAGAAATTTAATAATTGATGACCACTCAATTAAATAGAATGTGGATCTTGTAGGGAGTGCTTGTCCACACTAGGAAAATAAGTCAGCACTTTAAACAGACTGTTGCCTCTAATTTTTCTAGGAAAAACTTAACAGGACATTACAACAAAATATTTTCAGAAAATAAGTTTAATGTTCTACACTCAAAATGTTTATAAAAAGACTGATTTTTTTTTTTTTTTTTTTTTGACTCTTCAGGCCTCATAGACAGATGGAATAAATCCATCCAAATGAAATGGTTCATATAAACTTCATCTTCTGGTAAAGTTATTTGTTGCAGTTATGTGTTGAACTTATAGGAACTCTCCACCTTCATAACTTTTTAGTAAACTTCAGAAATATACTAAAAGGGGAACATGCAAAATCCTAGGTTTGTAGCAGCCATATTCAGTCTGCTTGTCATCGTGTAGAATTCTGTTTCTCTCCATCCTCTGTTCCTCCAGGAAAAGATGCTCTTTAAAATGAATAGTAAATCCATGCTGGGATAGATTCTGTGGAAGAATTTCAGAGGCTTGTCTGTTTTTCTGATTTGAGGTTTTAAATGGTAGTGTTGATATTCCTGCAGAATTAAGTTTTGATGAAGTATGCACTTTGATGAACTTATTTTAAGAGAATGAATGAATGAATGAATGAACTCTCAGCCTTTATTTAAAAGTAAATTCACTAGCAACTTCTCTGAATCTGTTAAAAGCCATGACAAGGGTAGAGAAAGGGGCAGTTGCAATTCAGTGATAGAAGTACCGAATTGGATGGATAAACATTTCAGTAAGAAATGGTGGAGGAAGTTCAGAAGAGTGACCCCATTTTCTGGAGTGACATGATGTTACTGTTAAGGGAAAAGGAAGAGTTATCCAGGTGCACAGGCATAGGGAGAGGAGGACAGGTTCATACTGTGTCCAGAGATGTTCCTCAAATGAGTCATGAGTACCGTGGAATCTTAGAAGTTCAATGAGTACATTATATTAAGACTCATAGGCTTTTTCCTTTTTCCAGCAGAGGGAAATGTCAGGAAAGGAGGTTGTGCAGGTTTTTCAGAGTTAGATCATGCAGGACCTGAATGACATGCTCAAGAGTTCAGATGTGCCCTATCACAATACCCTAGGCTTCACTGAAGTAGCAGCCACTCTGGGTCACTCAGCGCAACCCTGGTGGCTGGGAGAGTGCCTAACACAAGGGGCTTAATGTGCATTCATAAGTGAATGAATGAGGAGCCATTCAAGTATATTGAGAAAAGGATCAACAAATTAAGATTTAATTTATGGGAGCACCACTGACAGTGGTGAGAACAAGGAAGAGAAGGGTGTGTTTATTTTCTATAGATGCTAAAACAAATCACCATAAATTTAACACTACACAGATTTATCCTCTTACAGTTCTTTGGGTCAGAAGTCCAATGTGGGTATCGCTGGACTAAAATTAAGGTGTTGGAAGGGTGATCTCCTTTGTGGAGGCTCTGGAGGAGAATTCATTTCCTTTCTCTCCTCAGCTCAGAGGCTGCCCACATTCTTGGCTCATGGCCTCTTTCCCCACCTTCCTTCAGCCACACTATCTTGGGCACATCTTCTGTTTTCACATCTCTCTTCAACTACAGTCAAGAAAGGTTCTCCTTTTTCAGGGGTTCATGTGATTAGGTTGAGCCAACATGGACAATTTAAAATAACTTCTCCCTGTTAGGGTAAACTTAACCACACATACAAAAGTCCCTTTAGCCATGTAAAAGAAAATCACCCTAAATTCTGGGGACTAAGAGGCCCTTAGTCAACCTGCCACATGGGGCATGAAGATACCATATTTTTTGCACTATAAGATGCACCCGACCATAAGATGCACCTAGGTTTAGATGAGGAAAATAAGAAAAAATATATTCTGAACCAAATGGTGTTCTAAAGTATTTAATAAAATATAACAGAATAATATTTCAGCCATGTAAAGTGAACAGCAGTCAACAGCAGTATTAAGAACCATCATCATTGTTATTAACAAATGAGGAGAGACTTTAAGGTTCAAGTACTCTTCTGGTTTTCTGGGAACCCTAAGAACTCATCATCACTAGTGTCGCAATTCATGAAGCTCAGTTGCTCACAGTCCCCTATATCACTTTCTTCATTATCTTCATATATGATACTATCTTCAGTTCCATCTAAGGCATTGCTAATGCCCCATTTTTTGAATGACTGTACAATGGTTTCTTCCTTCACTGGGTGCCATGATGTTTTTACCCATTCACAAACCTGAGTGATAGTGGGCTTTTTCATTTGTCCAGTAGGTGTCAGATCACGATTACCAGCAGCCATCCATTTGTTCCACTCTTCTTGCATAAAGACTTGAAATGGAAACGTTGAGAGGTTGCAACTGGCTAGTAAGACCCCCAGGAATTACAGCTAGATGAGTCTTCACTTCTTTAAAGCTCTTTTTTGTAGTTTTGCTAATATGTGCTCTAACTGGTCAAGCACCAATAAGCCTCATACCCGTTATTCTCCTCAGCTGATTGGACAGGTCAGCGGTTGTAGCTGGGAGTGTCAGGCGGCTCCCTGCACTCTCCCAGGTCCCCGGTGATGGGAAGCGATGGATGGCAACTCAGATGCCTTGAGATTCAGTGGTAAAGTGGGACATTTAAGTGTCCCCAGGGGTTTAGCATGGGCCCACCACTTCCTCTTCTAACAGCTGTTGCCACCGCCGACAGGTCAGGTAATACACATCATGGTCTGTGACACAACATTTGCTCCATAAGATGCACAAACACCCCCCCCCCCCACTTTTTGGGGAGAAAAGTGTGTCTTATGGAGCGAAAAATACGATACTTCATGGTGCTCAACATAGGAGACTAGTAAGGAAGTTGATGGTGAGACTGTGACAGGAACCAAGCTAATTGATGAAACTGCCTTTGCTTTTCTTTGGCATCAGGATAGGCTACATTTTGCACCTTCCTTATCCATGGTTTTGATCACCGTGACTAAATTCTGGTCCCTAGGAGTGCTATATGCCTTCTCTAGGCCTGGCCCTCTTCCTCCTCAGGCTCCCTGTTCTCCCTGAGGCCTGCCGGCAGGGATTGCCAGTATACTTGGGGGGCCCTGCGAAAGGGCAGGATCTGTAGCTAGAAGCAGCTGGGTTCTTTTGTGGAGCAAACAGCCCTACCAAAGCACAGGGCACCAAGATTTGCATAAGAAATAAGACTTCATTGTGTCAGTCTTTGAAATTTGAGAAGTATTTGCCACAGAAGATAGCTAATCCTGACTAATATTGAAATTTGTACCTAGCAGTGGGGTACTGCTGTAGTAACAACAACAAATGGGGAGCTGGCAGTGTTGGGCCTGCAGGCAGCAAGGAGCCTAATGTTAGGGGCTTGCAATAGAGTCACCCAAGTCGTGAAAAGGAAAAATGGTGGGTAAGCTGTTGCCTGGAATAACTTGGAAGGCAGGATACATGCCTAAAATTCTTATAGCCTTAGGACAGTGATTCTTAACCATGGCTACATATTAAGACTCACTTGGAGAACTTTAAAAACTGTCAATGCTCAGATGCTGCTCCGAGATTCTGGTTTAATTGCTCTGTAAGTATATGATAGTCGTGGAGGTGGTGGTGGTGGTGACTTTCTAGATGATTCTACCATGCAGCCAGGCTTGAAAGTCTGAGCTCTAGGTGAGGCCGGATAACTTTTTCTGCAAAGGGCCAAATAGTAAATATTTGGGGATTTGGGAGCAATACCATCTCTGCTACAAGCATTCAAATCTGCTGTTTTAGCATATACACAAGTATGACAATATGTAATCCAATGGGTGTGTCTGTGTCCCAACAAACCTTTATTTACAAAACAGGTAAGTAGTGTATACTACCTGTGGGCCATAAGTAACTGGTCCCTTCACTAAGACAGAGGTTCTCAATACATTTTCTTCTCAAGGCTCCTTCACCCTTTAAAAAAACTTTTAAAGAGCACGAAAAAATGTTTGTTCATGTGTTATATCTAGCAAAAATGACCATATTAAAATTAAAACTGAGAAGTGAAAATATTAATGTATTAAAAAGAACTATAAATCAATTACACTGACATATATTTTACGATTGTCTTTTAAAAAATTAGTAAAAAGACTAGTATTGCTAGTATTTTTTGCAAAACTCTATAGAGTATTGCTTGAAGAAGACATCTAGATTTTCATTTGTTTTTTCATTCGCTCCATTGTGAGATACCATTGGTGAATATATATCATGAAAATCTGGCCTCACACAGATGTGAATATTTCATGTTGGAAGACTAATCTTCTTTTGAAGGAATATTTAAATAGTCTGTTCAGATAGTGGTGGATGTTTTTGACACTACATAATTTTTTTAAAGTTGATTGCAGCGTGGAATCTGAAACCGTATCAATGAAGTTTTCACATACTGTTACATGAAAAACTGTTGATTTACTTGCACTTAAAGAGATTTTTAACCTATGCATGGTTTTTGTATTGGTTACTCTGAAAATATTGGCATAGTTTATCATAAAACTTATTTAAAATATCAGATTTACTAATATAACCAGTGAGCTCCTCAAAAGAAAGTCTTTAAGAATTTAGAAGCTGTCAAGCTCATGGTGGTAGATGCAAGTTTTCCAAAATTCTAATTTTAATTTGAAAACAACATTATATCTTTTTTTAATTTTTATTGTTGTTGTATTACATCCATCCCCTTTTTCCTCCCCTCTGTCCCCCTCCCCACCCACCCATTCCCCCCAAAGTCAATCCCACATGTTGTCCATGTCCATGGTTCCTTTATACTAGGTTCTTGTCTAAGCTGCTCCCCTTCTTTGCCTCTGTCTCCCCCCTCCCCCCAAACCCTTTCCTCCTGACCACTGAAGGCCTATTCATTGTATTCATATATTTGGTTCTGCTTTGCTTGTTGTTAGTTTTGCTCATTATTGTCCTGTAATGGATGAGATCATATGATATTTGTCCTTCACTGACTGGCTTATTTCACTAAGCATAATACTCTCCAGTTCCATCCATGTTGTTGCAAAGGGTACAAGTTCCTTCTTTCTTTCTGCTATATAGAATTCCATTGTGTAAATGTACCAAAGTTTTCTGATCCAATCATCCACTGATGGGCACTTAGGCTGTTTCCAGCACTTGGCT
>PVIW01010379.1:0-36911 GCA_004026585.1 Noctilio leporinus
AGGAGAGAACGTGGAGAGTGAGGAGCAGGATGCAGGAGAGAACGTGGAGAGTGAGGAGCAGGATGCAGGAGAGAACGTGGAGAATGAGGAGCAGAACACAGATAGAACGTGGAGAGTGAGGAGCAGGACGCAGGAGAGAACGTGGAGAGTGAGGAGCAGGATGCAGGAGAGAACGTGGAGAGTGAGGAGCAGAACACAGATAGAACGTGGAGAGTGAGGAGCGGACCCAGGACGCAGCAGCAGCAGCAAGTCCATTCCTGGCTGCTGTCCTCATTTGAATTCTGCTCCATCCTCTCTCCTTCTCTCATCAGCCACACTGGCCAAGAGAAATATTGTTGGGGGAGGTGACACCATGACTCCTGGGCATGCTAGGCGGGCTTTCCTCTCTAAGGGACCACCCTGAGCTGAAAGGCAAAGTCCGGGGGGGCTGTGGATGGGAGCAGTGAGGCAAGGAACAAAACCCTCTCAGCTAAGACTTGAGGTACCACCTTGCTTGGCATTCTCTTGGCTATTGAGTACTAACTTCTTCCTACCCGAAGAAAAAGCTGCTCCTATAGGCACGATAGGCACAGCAGGAACGAGGGGGCAGGTAACAATGATGGGCTGCTGAGCACAGAGGAACAGGTGTCACTGTTCAGGCCTCTATAGTATCTGAGTGGGGCAGAGGGAGGATAGGGCTCCCAATTCTTTAAGGAAGGTACTATATGGTTTCACTAATTTCCCTTGCTTCTTCGAGTCATTATGAAGTGACTAGACGCAGTCAAGGAAGTCAGGCAGCTGTCACATGCTAAAAGATTTGAAAGTCCTTCAAATGCATGATAAATGTGATGTGCTCAAAAGAATGTTCAAGCTTTGTCAGATCCTGCCAAACTCGCAAAGCAGCTGTTCAGTTGAGAGCCAGGGCACAGAAGGCTGGGACAGTCTGCCTACAATGGTGCTGGAATCTAGTGTTGGAACCCACTACCGGGTCAACCGCCCCTGTCTCTGAGGACAGGGACTATCTCATGTCTGGAAAATGCACGATGTATTTATATGTGGAGATGATGGAACAGAATTGAGATAAATTGAATTAAACAATCTTGTTTCAAAAACCTGATAGTCATAATCCTTTTTTCCTCTTGTTCCAGCCATCCATCCATCCAACCTGCCCCCATCTACCCACTTACACATACTTGTTGAGCCTATTATGGGGCAGACACTGTGCTGGGCACTGGGACCACATAAAAGGATCTCCCTTCCCCTCAAATTGTTCCGAGATACTAGAAAATACAGATGCACGGAGGCTTCAAAAGAGTGTACAGGGTATCATGGAAGCCAGCAGAAGGGACAACCCATTCAATCTGGACGTGGAGAAGGCTACGCAAAGGAGGTGACATTTGTGTTGGGCTTGGAAGGATTCTGACGCAGGCAGTAAAGCTGAGAAGAGAGACTGGCATGTGCAAGAGAGATCTCTTGGTGTGAAGGGTGGCAGTGTGGCAAGAGAAAATCATGTCAGACCATGTCACTCTCCCACTCAGAGCAGCTCAGCAACTCCCATATCACCAAATGTAAAAGCAGAAGTCCTAACAGTGACCCAGGGAGCTCTATCTGATCTGGCCCAAGGCCCTTTGCACCTCCTGTTCCCTCTGCTCCAGCCACACCGGCCAACTTGCAGCTCTTTAGGGCCGGTGTGCTCAATGGCCCTGAAGGAAGGCTTCTCCCCAGATAGCCACCTGGCCTGTACCTTGTTTTTTTCAGGGCTTCACTCAGATATCACCTTCCCAGTGAGGTTCTCCTTGCCACCCTTTCCTGCCACCCTCTATCCCCTTTGTTTTTCTCCATTTCTATTACCACTAGCCAACACCGAATATATTTTGCTTATTTATATTTATTGTCTGTCTCTTTCAAGAAGAATAAAAAGTTCATGAGGGCAGTTTTTGTCATTGGTTCACTGCTGTACTCTTGGAGCCTGGCAGTACTTAGCACGTAGTAGGTGCTCAATAAATATTTGTGGAATGACTGAAGAAAGGATTACTAAGGAGGACTGTGCAGAACTAAGGCTTCTGAGTTTATGTGGCAAGTAGAGGGAAGCCATGGGTCTTTTTAACTAGGGGAGTAGAATAGCTGGGTCTGTGTTTTCTAGGATAATAGCTGGTGGGGATGATAATAGAATGGTGGTAGGGGTGGAGGAGGTGGGAAAGACTGAAAGCAGGAAGTCCCATGAAGATGTCACCACACCAGTAGATGACAGCTGGACAGGGGACAGTAGCATAGGCAGCAAGGAGGAAAAGAAAGATTTTTAGGTGAAATAATGAGTTAAAAAGCATAACGCTGGTTTTATGCATCAACATCACTGAATTGCTTTCTTTTTTGGGGTGTGTTTCATTTCTCACACACCACAATCTCTCTGTACAAAATCAGCTCTAATCTTGGTGCAAAGAATGGTTCTGAGCCTTGGCTTACAGAAAAGCGAGCTGGATTGCTATGCCGGGAATGCATTCAGGTCAGGTTGTTGCAGGGAATTTGTGAAATGGAGCTGTTTTTGTCACATGTCTCAAAAGCAACCTTCATGTCTGGTAGGGTGAGATGACTCCTCCCTGTTAAGCTCAGTGTCACATTTCAGTATTTTTTTCTTTAGCTTTAAGGCTCTCATTCAATTTGAATTTGTCCTTCTCCCTCCCCTTGCTTCTAATCCATTCTTTTTATAAAACTTGGTAACTAACCAAGCACTCCAATGTTTCATTGGATTGTCTCCTTATCCCTTTTGCTCTTTGCTTGCTCACACCTCATATACTCCATTATAAGTTCCTTCTCTGAGTCTTACTTTTGGATCTTCTTTCCTGCTCAGCAAAAACGCCTGGAAAGCTTTCTAAAACCCACTTATGAGTCACTGCCTCCTCCCTCAACCTCCACCCTCATCTAACAGCCAAAACACTGTTTCTCTGTGTGAAGGCAATATAAGGCCATTCTCAAGGATGAAAGAACTCAGGAAAATGTACCATCACCCACTGTTCTTGAAAAAACACCTTGAAAATATACTCTAGCCACGTGTTAAATTACGGCGAGGAGATGTCGGAATGGGAGTCCTGACGGACAGGGGCTGGGAGTCTGGCCTGGGTGTCACCAATAGGCCTGAGGCCTCTGTCGCGGCCATGCCAACGGCAGCAAGAACACGGACGGGAGGGGCCTTCCTTCCACGGTGACATCTGGATGAAGCCTCATGAAATTGTCTGTTCCTTAAGAATTGTTATCCTTCATTAAGGTAATAATCCTGTAATTGGAATCGTTCTGTAAAAGCCTCTCCCTGAAGAAGAGCTGTGAGGTTCAGAAGTCCAATTAAATGTGATTATAGCTATGTTAAAAAAACAAAAACAAGAAGCACCCATGGCGAGGGACAGGCCTGGAGACAATTTTCTGTGGTGAGAATGGCTTTTGTCACCCCCTGCTGACACAGCTCCCTGGCCACCAACGCGCAGCAGCCAGGCCCCTGCACGGCCCCTGGGGCCCTCTCCCAGATGCACTGTCCTGCTGCTCCCGAGCCTTCCCACGTGCCCCTCCTTGCCTTCTAGTCCTTGAAGCCTCCCAGACACAGCCCCCTTTCTCTGCCACCCTCTCAGAATTAGGGTGGCTGCCCAGGCACCCTGCACATCAGCAGTTGCTCAACCTCCCTAACTGTGCATAATGAAGTGGGCTTGGTTCTCATTTCACACCCCCTGCCATCCTCCCAGGATGCTGAGGGAAAGGCTCCTTCCAGTACCTGTTGTACGTAGAGACCTGGACCAGGGACCCCTGACTCCATTGTCAGAATTAAGATTCAGGGCCCACAGTGGGTAAATTCAACTGATCTATCCCTTGAGGACGATTCCCTTTAATAATAAATCAGTAACAAAGAAGGCTGATTTCTTCCTGGGTTGGATGCATATTTTATCTGCCTGACTACACGCTTTAGGAGTGCAGGGACTGCATTTATTCATTGGCCCCCTACGTTACCTGCAGCCCTGAAAACAGTGCCCAGCTCCAGGAAGGTTCAAATCCATGTGTTTTGAGAGCTTGAACGTCTTACTTGTACTCACTTCCCAAAGACAGCAAAATGCCTGGCACGGTTTACATGTACTGACGCTATGCTGAATGAATGAATCCTCGTCTCCACTGTAAAACAAGGCCATTTTCTTTATGCTAAACCCAACTTGGTCAAGAGCGCCTCCCGCACAAGCCCACACCTGCCTGGCGTCTCAGAGGCCCCTGCCCCCACCCCTTTGTCTTGGCTGCTCTCTGTCACCCTGAGAAACAAAAGGCAGCTTGTATCTGGAAGGAAAGGCTTCACAGAAAGGCAAAACAGATTTAACCTTTTCCTCCCGATTGCATTCAATACCCTGGGTGATTATAAACCTGGGGTGGGGGTGGGGGCTCAGGTAGAAATTCGTGCAAAATTCAGACAATAAAAAAAGAGGTGCCTTCACATCTGCAAAATCCCAAGACCTGCACAGGGCAGCCCTTCCTTCCCAGCTGGCTGGCAACTCCCACTTGTCTGCTGAGAGCCGCGGCCGCTGGGGCATCAATGAAGTTGGCTTCCACCCACATCTCTAAACGCCTAGTGCTGGTGCTTCCGAGACAGGGAATTTGTCAGTTTTGACTCTGTGCCAAACCTGGCTCTCCTAGGAGTCTCGAGGCTACACCAAGCCAGAAAGAGAACCTCTTTCCTTCTCTGTGTTTTCTGAAGATGACCAGAAACAGTCATAAATGAACAAAGGGATTACAAATTAATCTGTATTCACTGGCTCCTCTGACTGCAAAGATACCATTACAAATCCAGGATTTGCAAGAGACCTCAATTCCTCGTTAATCTCCACTATCGTTTCTATCACTGCCTTTTTTTTTTTTTTTAATTTTAAATAAAGCTCCTTTCTTAGGCAGAAAATGTGAGGAAGCTGTACTTTCTTCTCTCAGCAGTAACTGAAAAATATGTCCTTAACATTTCAGAAAGCAGATCGTCCTGCACTATAACCACTAAAGCGTGGAGGTGAAATGGCACGGGTGTCCTTTATGTCACCATCTGTCTTAATGAATGAATTTAAGCGTGAATAACCTAAACCTGTAGGTTTCTTTGGAGACCATGAATCTGATCCTCAGAACAATTCCAGGGCCTTAGAATCTCCAACCTCTTTACATTACCCTTGCTTTTGCATAGTGTGTTTCAACTGTTTGGAACCGGGATTGAGTGGCCTTTGCTCTCTCTGGCCATCTGGAGTGGGCCCGTGGAGAGAACAGGTCCTGGCATCTTCCTGCCAGCTTCGCTCCATGGGTCAGCGCTACAGAGTAATCAAAAAGCAGTGGGAGCTTTTCTCCTTCTCTTTCCCAGAAAAGTCTGCAAGCGACTTGCGCAGATACTCTGCCAATGACATTTCTGCTCTGAAAGCCACAGACGCATAGTCCTCTTGAGAGAGGAGAGCTTCTTTAAACTGGGGTGGACTGAAGCACTCATACCAGTTGCTAATGACATTAATCCTGGCACATATTTCATGGTGGCTCTTGGTCTATTTACCACAGTGGCTCCGGGGGCTGCTTTTCTCTGGTCAAATACTTGCCCACGTTCTTCAAATTCAAGCTGAGGATAGGGCTAAGAAGGCATGTAGGGTGAGGTTTCCCCAGCTGTGTTGAGAGAACATCCCATCAGAAAGCCATTTCTGCTGGGCGCTAGGCTTACCTGGGTAGGGCACTCTTCCTTTGGTGACCAGCTCTGTGAGTAAGATTCCAAAAGACCACACATCAGACTTGATTGTGAACCTCCCATACAGGGCAGCTTCAGGGGCCGTCCACTTAATGGGGAACTTTGCACCTGCAGAAAGAACACCTGGTTACTCAGAGAGCATCACACTGAGTGTGGGGTTGGGGAGGAAAAGCACTTGCAAACTGCTTTCACAGGAGCAGGTTCATGGTAAGGATGACAAGGAGGTGACACAAGAAATGAACCAGGACTGAGAAGCTGTGGGGTCTAATCCTGGCTCTGTGACCTTAAGCAAGCCAGTTTAACTTTAATTTTCCATCAAAGAGTTATATTTCAAAGCATCTTTAAGCTCTGGCTTCTAGAACGTGAATCTATGACCATATTGAATGTCATCGATTTCATCTGGAGTGAATCTAACTTGTGGATTAGAAAACTAATTACACACACACACACACACACACACACACACATATAATATAGAAATATGTAAATATATATACATATACACACATATATGTATGTATTTTTGGAACATCACATTTTAATAAATACACATAGCTTAAGTCGTAATTAATGCTATTCTCACGAATCCTTTGGTACAGAAGACTATAGTTTGTTCTTATGAGGTGCATGAAAACCAAATCACACCACCAGCTCCTCCCAGGGTGGAGACAATTTACTGCAGGCCCAGAGCGATCAGCCTCTATTTCCCTAAGGCCTCTCACACCTACAGCAGAGAAATAAATGATCTTGCCTCCGGCTGCTTCCCTCCTTACCCTCTCTTTCTTCCCTCTACCCATCCCCCCTGGTTAGTGGCCACCTTTAATTCTGGGATTGTTTTTCTCCTGTCCTATATGATCCCCTGCTTATCTCCCTACCTTTCTCCTGTCAGCCTGGGAGGCTACTATCTAATGTTCGCTTTATCAAAGAGCAGTCTTGCCTCCATGACTGTCTTGTGAGTCTGACTTCCCAAGACCAAGGAGCAAATTTCACACCTAAGTCAGTAGAATCTTTTCTTTTAAATTTCTCCAATAGTGAAAAGAATCCCCCCTTTAATCCAAAAGGAAGAGTGGGGTCCATGCTGCTCTTTGCTAGATGTGTGAGGAAGGAATTAAAATGGATTCGGTGGACTACGCTCTCACACATTCGGTGCAGCAATTATAAAAAGCAGTTTCATACATTCATTGAACAAATGAGAAGGAAAACACAAGGAACTTTTACTACTGATGTAAACATAATTATAGGTTTAAAGCAGGATAGCTTAGGAGCTCCTAAAAAATCATACAAAGGCCAACAAAAGTCAGAAATTTTCATAGTATGTCCTATAGAAAGTCACACTGAACAAAATAGCAAATGATTATAGTCTTTAAGCTCGTATGGTTTTAATAACCAGAGGTGTGATAAGTAACAGCAATTAGATTTTTGTTTTGAATACACTACATGATAACATCTTTAGCAAATCTAGCTGGAATTTTCCGGCAATATAATTTTCCTTTCCATCTCTTCTATGCCAGTGTGAAATGAAAGAAAAAGAATCCTACTATTTCATTATGTAGCATCTCACATTAACACTGGAGCAGAGAAGTTATTCTATAGTTTGCTTTTCCTTTCATGCTTTGAGCTATTTGTAATTAGCTGTTTCTCAAGCATAATTATTTATCTCTGCCTTTAAGGGCTGCATGATTCCTCAAAAGACCTGATATTCTTTGAACAGTCATTAGGTTTTAAAAGTTTCTTTCAAGGTATTCTTCTCACACTTCCTGTCCTTGTGCATTCTGTTCACGCAGCTTTGGACTCCTGAGCTCCTGGGATTAATGTGATAGATTTTCTTCAGTGTCAAGAGCAGACTTTGCCCTGGACCAAACCTCAGCTGGAGTTCTCTCTCATTTCAGAGAATTAAAGGGATATTACATTTATTCCTATTTAAACCATCTCTTAAACTGAATGGCTTAAAAATCTATGTCCATCTCTGAAGCAAATAGAACATTTTTTTCTACTGTGCAGATGTAAACCCTGTAAATAAAATGACAAGCCAAGTAGTCATTCTTTTTTCTTCTTGAAATCACTACCTATGATGAAAGTGTATGTTGCTGAAAGTAAACTATTTTACATTTTATGAAGGTATTTTAGATTTTCTGAGAGATTAAAAAAAGAAAACAAGCCCAGATTTCAATATATCAGCCAGTTGTGCTAATCTGCTTTAGTTTCTTATTATAATATCTACAATAAGAATTATATAAAACTTGAAAAAATAAGTTAAAACAAAGGCTGTAATGTCTCTCTAATAGGAAACCATTTGTAGATAGTTGTTTTGATTTAATAGCAAGAGCTCTACTTTGTGCTGCTTTTCTTTCTACCTAATGTATTTATACCTAATACATTTTGGAAGGGAAAACAATGAGGGATGTCTGTCCAATTTCTCAGACTTCTTTTTCAGCTTTAAAATAGTGGGTACTGTTGACAAAAGAAGGTTCTCTAAAGATAGCTCATATTTTTCTTTTCAAGGAAGATAAAAATTAATAAATTAAAGCAGCTATAAGCTCTTCATCATTCATGAAGCTTTTAACAAAATAATGAATCTATGCTCACTCTGCTCTTCATCTCATTATCTCATCTTTCCCTCATCCTGTTTTCCCACATTCCAAGGGTACAGATGTAGCTCCAAATGGTGGACACTTCACTGGAGGCTTGGGCAGGGTCTTTGTAAGTGGCCATGCAGGCTGCCTGCTGTGGACCCTAGTATATGAGAAGCACTTCCGTAAGGCTGTCCAGTATCCCACCCAAAGGTGGCTGTGTGGGGCTCCGTCCCTGGATGAAGTTAGGAAAGCTCAGAAACGTGGAAGGAAGGCTCCTGGGTGCAAACACTCATGGTCTTTTCCTTGAAAGTCAAGTTCTGCCCCCTTAGGTTGTTTTCACAGATATTGTGGCAGGTAAAATGTCAGCATCAAAGTTGTCTTCTAAGCAGTATGGGTTTGTAGAAAAAAGGAGGCAATGTCAGGCAGTCTACACCACAGTGAATTTGGTATCGTTACATAATCAGCTGACTCTTGTGGAAGTTCTGTTTGGGAGCAGGGTTCAGATGCCAATGCAATTTCCTTTTCACTGTACTGGAGGAAATGCAGCAAACTAAGCGGGTGTGATGAACTAAAAAAAATAAAGGAATTACTATCACTCCAGTTTTTATTTCTTACTGAATTACTTTAACAGTTCAGGATTCTTTCTTTTAAGTCACTAGGCAAAGGCCATACATCATATGCATGATGACTCTGTACTTCTGTGTGGCCTTGAGAGCACCCTTTTCGTGCGTGGGGTGCCCACCTGCGGTGCGTGCAGAGTTCACCATCTCCCAAGGCAAGCCCACTGCTGAAAGCCTGACTTGGTGCTGTCACTTGGGCCCACGACCTGGGACTGCCAGAAACGTAGACAACCTTTGAACTTTAGTCATTTGCTTCCCTGGAATAGTACTGAGGACTGGTTAGCCTTAACTCTGATTCATTTCCTGTGGTGAAGAAACACACCAGGGTTTTAAATAATTTCTGAGGCACATTTCAATGTTGCTTCTCAAAATTCTGTTAAGATGTGAGATAAGTGGTCATAAGCTTCCTGCAATAATGGGGGATCTTACTCACTATCTTGGCTTTAATGGTTTCCTAAATCCAGACACCTGCTCTTCTATCACCAGATGGGACCTCCCTCTCAGTTCCTGACCTCAATACCTCCACTGGGAGGTCTCAACGGGCCCCTCAAATACAGCCTCCAAAATCTACCTTCCCCACTCCCACTGTTCTACTTCTTTTTCAGGGTCGCTGCTTTGTAAACTGCCTGGCTGGTGATGGCAGTGTGTCGTGCGGCCTCCTGATCTGGACGCTGTCCGTGGTGCACTCAAGTAGCAGCACAGAGCCGCCTAGAGCAGGAGCTCAATAAATCTGCCCGGAGTCATCCTGGGCCCCTGCTGCTGTATCATTCTCCACACACGGAGTCCACTTCACTGCCCTTGCTCGCTCTCACACTGTCACCTGCCTGGACTCCTGCAGTGGCCTTGCACTTGGGCCCACCGGCAGGCTCTTGTGATCCTGGCCCACGCTCCTTTGCTCTGTTGCCCTACCTCAACCTCTCCATTGACCTGACTGCTCTTACCTGCTGCAGGGCAGTGGGAGAGGCTGTTTCCTTTGTTTAAAGTGCTCACCTCACTCCCATCCCATGGCTATGCCTGCTCTTCCTTTGGCCTAAGTGTCACTGGCAGAGGGAACCTTCACCTGAGCACCAAGACTGGGCTGGGTGCCCTTGCGTTGCGCTGCCAGGTGACTTGTTCTCTGTAGCTGCTACTGTTCAAGTGCCACGACTCCAGCACAGGTATCCCTGGCTTTTGAAACTGCATCATGCCACTCTGCTTTTACAGAAGATCTACCTGCTCTAGCTAACCGAAAGAAATCAGAAGAGGATTTTCACTTTTACAAAAATGAATAAATAAACAAATAAAGGCAAAGAGCAAAAATAGCACTGCTGTTTGTTTTGCTGTGAGCTGTCTGGAGGCAGCGCCCAGAGCGGTGAGCAGGGCCCGCCCGCCACGTGCCCGCCACGCGCCCTCCGGGGGCCGCGCTCAGCATCGGCCTGCACCGAGCACCAGAGCTGGGAGCTGGGTCCTTGAGCCCTGCGCTTGTACTTGATTTATTTTGTGTGTGTTAGCAAGATGTGTCCTGAGGTAAGGGCTTCTCTGCCTTCTACCATTTAGGCTTCCACAAGGTTTCACAGGAACCTTTTAAGGGTCTAACAACTGCCACCTATAGTAGGGAAGTGAAATTTCCAACATCTGGAAAACCTGTGTTTTTACTATCAAATGAAGTATGTTTAGATCCTTTTTGGGTCTGAGTGAAACTGTCTGAGGGGGAGGGAGCCCAGACTTTGCTCTGTGGTTCACATCAGTGGAAAGCTCATGTGTCCGGAGCCCTTGGGGGTGCTCACAACAAAAGAAAATGGAAGATCCTTTTCTTTTTTCTTTCTTTTTTTAATAAAGATTTTATTCATTATTTTTTTTAAGAGAGAGGAAAGAAGGAAGGAAGGAAGGAAGGAAAGAAGAAAGGGAGAGAAGCATCAATGTATAGTTGTCTTTCACCTGCCTCCAGTTATGGACCTGGCTGGAGACCTGGCTTGCAACCTGGGTATGTGCCCTGACTGGGAATTGAACCAGTGACCTCTGGGCTCACAGGCTGGTGCTCAATCCACTGAGCCACACTAGCCAGGGCTGAAGATCCTTTTCTTAATAGATGGGGGCCATGGTCTTTTCATTTAAAATAAGGTTGATAATCACCTATGCTCTACATAAGAGAAAGGAGAGGAGCTGTGGATTCATTCAGTTATCAAAGTTGTTCTCGTGTATTTACTCAGTTATCAAAGCTTTTCCACCAAGCACGACGAAAACCATGCTCACTATTGCTGGTTTTGTTCTGCTGGTAGGAACCTTCCTACCACAGGGATTTCTGGAGTCCCCACATGTGTGGCACTGTACTTGCTGCTGGACTGAGCTCAATCTCCAGCCCTCATGGAGCTTGTGGCTCAGTTTGGGAAGGAGATAAAATAAGTATGTCAGACAGTAACCAGTGATGTAGAGAATAACACAGTGAGCTACAAGCGCACATTTTGTGGGGCTTTGCCAGCCACTCTAACAACCTTGGATCCTGTAAAGGCCTTGGACTTGTGGCACATGTTCCCAGATATGAGTGATGTAGAAGCTGGTGGTGCCACTGTCTTCCCAGACCTGCGGGTTGTGATATTGTGACAGAAGGCACTTCCAAGATAGAGGTATAGATAAATATGGCTCGCCTTCTTGCACAACCACATCATACCTACAACTAAGCTACAGAAGAAGTGTCACTCAGAATCGGCAGAAATTGGGTTGAATGGAGGTCCTGCAACCATAGGATTGAAGAAATCGTGTCCATCCAGACTTATAGGAGAGGCGTAGAGATAGAAATGGGGGGATGCAAAGTGGGCTTCTTCTATACACACATGTGGCAGATAAAATGCTGGAGGGATATTTTGGGAGTGAAAGGTCCCAGCCCCATACCAGGCCCTCCAGCCCAGGGTTTCAGTGCTGGGGCGATAGGTCCCTGTGGCTTCTGGCTGGGAAAACTAGTGGAGATTGAGTTGGTCAAAGAAACTGCTGGATTCCCAGGTAGCTCCTCTGAAAGTGCCTGCACATGGACTTACTCAGACTCTCTCCTGCTGCGCTCCAGCACTGGGGCAGCTGCTTAAAAGGCACCAGAGACATATGGGGAGGACATAAATTACCTGGCATCAGGGCAAAAGCTGGGGGACAGCTTTCTCCAAGACAGAACTGCTGGCAGAGGCCATTGTTCCTCTTCTGAGCCCTCCCCACTCAGCCACGGGAGCTCATTAGGCACGGTACCTGAGATTCCATCAACCTGGCTCAAGCCATTTGCCCCACCCTGGTGATTCCCTAAGACTCCACCCCACCCAATTTACCTAAGCTATTAACGTGGATTTCCCTTACTAATGACTTGTCTTGATCCATGCTTCTGATCTTCCTAAATCCTCTCAAAAAAGTCGTAGCTGGCCTTGCTTCAGAGGCCCAGCTTTTTCTAGGGCCCAGTACAAAACGCAGTCAGCTGAAGATCACTTTATATCTTATGCTAAGTGGTCCCAGACAGAACACAAGCCGTCACAGAGCCCTGCTGAAGTAAACCCTGCCCTTCAGAGTGGGCGCCTGCACAGCTGATTCTTCCTGGAGGGCAGAGATTGGTGGTCAGTGGTCACAGTCAGTCCTTGCACCAGACAGGCCTGGGTAAATTCCTCTCAGTGACCTGCAAATGGCAATCAAGGTTCAACTACAAGAGGAGGGTGTATTCGGCTTACACAAAGGGTGCATCTTCAGGGCCCAGCTTGGGTGACAGGGGAGGCTGTGTTACTAGACCCTACAAGACACCTACTACATTAGGCCACACTACCAAGACACGGAGTCAGAGCAGCTCTACCTAATACATAGAAACAAAGATAGAGGCTGCCAAAATGAGGAGACAAAGAAACATGGCCCCAATAAAAGAACAGATCAAAACTCCAGAAAAAGAGCTAAACAGAATGGAGATGAGCAATCTTTCAGGTGCAGAGTTCAAAACATTGGTTATAAGGATGCTCAAGGAACTTAGTGAGGACCTCAACAGCATAAAAAAGATCCAGTCAGAAACAAAGGATACACTAATTGAAATCAAGAACAATTTACAGGGAATTGACAGCAGCGTGGATGAAGCTGAGAAGCAAATCAATGATTTGGAACATAAGGGAGCAAAAAACAATGAACCAGAACAGAAAGAAGAAAAATGACTTGAAAAAATGATAGTAGCCCTGGCTGGTAGCACAGTGGATAAGGTGCTGGCCTGTGAACCCAAAGGTCACTGGTTCGATTCCCAGCCAGGGCAACATAACCAGGTGGCAAGCCAGGTCTCCAGCCAAGTCCATAGCTGGAGGCAGGTGAGACAATCATACATTGATGTTTCTTTCTCTCTCTGCCTCTCTCCCTTCCCCTCTTTCTGAAAAATAATAAATAAAATCTTTAAACAAATGATAGTATATGCAGCCTCTGGTACAACTTCAAGTGTTCCAACATTCACATCATAGGAATGCTGGAAGGAAAAGAGAAGGAGCAAGAAATTGAAAATCTACTTGAAAAAATAAAAGAAAACTTCCCTAATTTAGTGAAAGAAATAGACATACAAGTCCAAGAAGCACAGAGAGTCCCAAACAAGATGGACACAAGTTGAACCACACCAAGACACATCATAATTTAAATGCCAAAGGTTAAAATCAAAGAGAGAATCTTAAAAGCAGCAAAAGAAAAGCAGTTAGTTACCTATAGGAGTTACCTATCTGCTAATTTCTCAAAAGAAACTTTGCAGGCAAGAGGGGATTGGCAAGAAATATTCAAAGATATGAAAGGCAAGGACCTGTAGTCAAGATTAATCTATCCAGCAAAGTTATCATTTAGAATGGAAGGGCAGACAAGAAAAAGCTAAAGGAATTCATCATCACCAAATCATTATTATATGAATTATTAAAGGGACTTATTTAAGAAAAAAATGATAACAACTATGAACAATAAAATGGCAATAAATACATACCCATCAATAATTTAATCTAAAAAAACCAAAGTAAACAAACAAGCAGAACAGAAATAGAATCATGGATATGGAGAACAGGTTGACGGTAGCCGGATGGGAGAGGGGTAGGGGGAATAGGTGAAAAGGTGAAGGAATTAAAAAGCACAGAATAGTCATGGGGATGTAAAAATACGGTACAGGAAATGGAGAAGCCAAAGAGCTTATATGCATGCCCCATGGACATGAACAAGGTATGGGGATTGCCTGAGGGACTGGGGGGTGCTGAGCAGAGTGGAGTAAAGGAGGGAGAAATTGGGACAAGTATAATAGTATAATCAGTAAAATATAATAAAAAAACAACAGCAAAAAGGAATTTTAGGCCCCACCCCAAGTGTGATGGGAAGCCACTGGAGCTTGTGAGCTGAGTGAGATGACATCCCCCCTATTCTTTCTCCTTGTCTTTGATACATGAAAGATAACATATTATTACCTTGGGAACGATTTGTAATGAGACAGAATGTGAAAAGCATTTGGACTTTTCAAAACTCTCAAAAAGCATCTGTGACATTTCAAGGCCCATGGGTGTCTGTTAGCAATTAGCAACTGGGTAGATTATGCTTCTATTGTTACTTCTGTCATCATGTTTATTTAATCATGGCAGCTCTAGGCATATTTGTGCTATTTTTACCCACTTTTCACATTTGAATAATACTAATAATCTCAGGGACAAAGTAGTAAAACTTAGTGTACTCCAAAATTTTATAAAGGTCAAATGTTTCTGAGAAATGCTTTTCCCTGATATGCTTCCTTTCTTTCCAAACATTTCTTTTGTCCTGTTATAGGCTCTTCTTCATTCTCCCACTCTAGTTACAAGTGTCTGAGGGACCTCAGTGTCATAAACTCTTCCTTCCCTGCTTATTTCCTTGGGGAACACACCCTCTCTCATGACTAACCCTGCCCACCATTCCTCTATGTGAATGGAGCTGCATACACTACACTCACTTTATCTCTCACCTGAAGGCTTCCTTTCTTTGATTTGCTAATGTCTAAGGGATAAAATCTCAAATGTGGCAACCATGAATCTAAATTGTGTTTTCATCAAACCATCTTACTACATGTAAGAAACTTTATTGTAAAGGGGATTCTTGAAACTAGGTAAATTTTTTTACCAACTGACTGACTTATAAAGTTTATTCTCACTTTAATATTTTAGGATACAAATAGCGTCCCTTTTTCACTATCTCTCTTCTAGGGGTCAGGTCACCGTTCGGCCAGATTTCAAAGTGAGAAACCTGAAAGTGGGCTGAGACCTCTCCCTCTTTCCTTAAACATCTGCTCTCATCCGGCACTGTGGTCTACTGTTTTCCTCTTTGACGCGGCTCTCAATTTTGCCCTGTCTTGTTTAAGTTCTCTGCAAACTTGGCTTGGGTTCTCATCTGCCTGTTAAGTCCTTCCAAGACTGTCCATCCAACCACAGTTGATGGCTCATGTCCATCTGTACACAGCTTTTTACAATCGATCCACACAGCTCAAACCTGGGTAGCTCAAGGGTCAAATCCACTTTGGGAATTAGTATTTTTGGAAGGTTGATTGTGATTATACATGGATTTTCAATGGTTGGGGAGGCACTGCCCCTAACCCCTACATTGTTCGAGGACAGCTGTAATCTCCTTAAACCTCGGCTTCATAATGCTCCTATTCCTAGCATATTGTGGGCTCCCTACTGCATTAAATCAAAATCCCCCACTTGGTTTTCATGGTCCCACATATCTATTCAACTTTGGTTCTTGCTACCCCAAACATAGTTGGTCTGGTCTAGTTTGCTTTCCTATTACCTGTATCTGCACTTGGCACAATCATTCTTGCCTCTTATACGTTAGCTTATTCTAAATGTAGTTTCTCCTTCCTCCTGCTTAGCTAAAGCCTATTCAGTTCAAGTCCACTTCCTTCATGAAGTCATCTGTGATTACTTCAGCCCTCACTGGTCCCTGCAATGCAGTTGGGGCCAACACTATAAACAATCTAATGCCCGACAATAGTTGCTTTCACAATAGCTAAATGTACACTGAGTGCTTATTGTCGGGCATCATGCTAAGTGCTTTACACATGGGAAATTGACATCGATGATAGTCCTGTTCTATAGATGAGGAAACTGAACACAGAGAGGTAAAATGATATGCTGAAGGACGGGTGGAAATGGTGGAATGGGGATTTGAACCAAGGGAGTCTGGCTCCAGAGCCCAAGTGCTTGAACATGATACACTATGCTGCCATTCCTAGGTCTCCAACATGTCTTTGTACTAGTTCTACATGTGTTATTTTTTTTTAAAGCTTTTATTTATTATTTTTAAAAAGAGGGGAAGAGAGGGAGGCAGAGAGGGAGACAGACATCAATGTATGGTTGCTTTTCACCTGCCTCCAGCCACAGATCTGACTGGAGACCTGGTTTGCAACCTTGTTATGTACCCTGGCTGGGGAATCGAACCTGTGATCTTTAGGTTTGCAGGCCGGCACCTTATCCACTGTGCTACCAGCCAGGGCTGGTATTTTTTATCTCCTTAAATAAAATGGAAGTCCTTTGAGGCTGGAGAGCATGTTTCACACTTTGGTTCCTCCACACAACTTTGCTTGAGGCTGGTTAAACAGCAACTGCTCAGTAAACACTTTAACTGGCTAAAGGGTCAACCCAGCAATTTAGCTAACACTCTGATGACCAAGGATATTCTCTTTTTTTACACCAGTCTAATCAAACTAAACAAAGAAAAGAGCGACAATGCACAAGTGTAATAAGCTAATAGTCATACTCTAGGACAGTTTGATTGAATGCTCTTGCTTTTAGAGTGAAAACAGGATGACCAGGATGGCTCATTCCAACCCCAGGTGCTCCATTTCAGTTAATGAAGGTCCTGTCCCTTGTGGTCAGGCAACCTAGTCTTTCTTCTGCCTCAAACAGAGACAGGTCTTACCTACTGTGCAGTTAGGCTTCTTCATGCATTAGGATGCTGGCAATGGCATTTCAACTATGCAAAGGAAGATGGCGAAGACTTCTTCTCCCAAGTCTAGCTCTTGCACTAAGTATTTGTAAATCAGCCAGGAAGCAGGGCTCCCAGCGAATGTTCTGCAGTGATCCTGCAAAGAGGCCTACCCATGGGCTGAGCTGGGCTTGAGGGGTCATTTATGGTAGGTCCAGCATAGTCATTTAGGAAAGGAATGTCAGAGTCCCGCAGATCTGGGTTTGCACACTGAATATTCTGGGTGACCATTTAAAAACCCTTCTCAGTTTCAGTCCCTTTATTTGTCAATTAGGGATGATGATAACCTCATAAGGTTGTGGACAGAATTATAAATAATGGGAGGTTCTCAGCATAGTACCTGGCACCTCATAATAGCTAAATAAATGCCAGATATTATTTTCTTCGGGTAGTAGTGCAAAGGCAGTGAGTGGCATGCCTTAGGTGAGCGAAAGCTCTCCAAACTTCAAGAGAGGGAAGAGGCTGAAGAAAACCTAATACACTCATTAACTTACTGAGTGTCCAGTTAGTCCTCAGCACAGTGTGAGGCATTCTTAAGAGAGCCAAGCATTGGTCACCTCTTACCCTAGGACTTTCTAGGCAGCTGGGGAGACCTAGCTCACAGGCAAACCCAACAGAGAGCTAATTGTGGCGCTGGCTTTAGGAAGAGGGCTCAGGAGAGAGGGGAAGGAGGAGCTGCATGGGGAAGGGGGCCCTGGGTAGAGGTAACCACAAGGCAATGCTGCATCGTGACTCATGGTCCCCCCCACCCCCCGCCCCCAACCCGTGAGGCGCAGGGCAGGGGCCAGCACAGGCCTCAGTGGGGACAGCTCATGTTACAGACTCTTGATTGACAGCTGGAGTGTCAAACCTTTTTGTTTTTGTCCTGGTGACCAGGCCAATTTCATAACCCTGTCTCAGAAAATATCTCCTCTGGCTAGAAAACTGGGCCAAAGTGGAGAAGGCAAAGCCAGTACAGAATAACAGAACCTAGAAAATGACAGCATTTTCTAGAAGGAAAGGCATCAGTGTCAATAACACACACTTGTTTTTCTGAACCTAAGATCCACCTGAACCCTCTTTAATTATAAAGCCACAAACTCTGCAAGTTATTCTATTCAACCTTAATAACGTGCAGCACTTCAGCTCTAAAGTTACCCTGGGGAATAAAGGAAAAGAAATCACAAACTATGCTAATAACAGGAAGTTGATTACATGAGGAAATGGGGCAGGACTAGGCCAGGATATCCTGCGAAAGAGGTAAAATCAATGTTGACCTGACCTGGAACTTGGTGGTTATTCAAACAAAACAATGATTTCAAACCCAGTAAAACCTGGCAAAGCAAAACTCAGAATTTTCACACTAGGCCAAAAGAATGGCTTTCACATTTTCCCAACATGTCTCAAGCAGTACAACGGTGTGGTTTCCAGGTATTCCTGGTGACATATTCTGCTGAAACTTCTACTTTAAGTTCGTAAGGTTTTAGCATCATGATTTAAAAATAAAAATAAATGACAGGTAAATGGCACAAGGGAGTGAGATGACATTCCATCTGGAATGCAGAAGGGTGGGTAGAGTATGTGACAGGAGAGGAGACAGAGTCGGGGGAGTGCTGTTTCACCGGGGGTGTGGGTAGAGGGGGGACAGGTATGGGGAAGGAAGGCAAGAACCAAGGATGGGCCAGAGGCAGGGCCTGTATATAGTGCAAAGCAAAGGTTGACTACGGAGGCACAGATCCAGTCTGGTGTGGCTGAATTCACAGAAGAATTCACAGGCTGAGGGCAAAGTCCTAAGGGGAGCCCCTGTTGACGACCAGACAGAAAAGGGATGAAAGGTCCATCCATGGACATTAAAAACCTAATCAGGTCAACTAGAGGACAGAGGGGAGCAAACTCAGCCACCAGGGAGAATGGGGGATGAGGCAGGAGTCAAGGCACCAGTCCTGGGATCTTGTTTGAGTTGGGAAAGGGCAGGCAGATGGACTGTGGAAGGGCAGGACAGCCTTACGTGGACAAAAACCAAAAGGCTGTGGCATTCCTTCTGTGATGGAGAGAGGAGGAGAGGGGAGGGAGCTCTGGGCTGTTTGCATGACCCCCTCACTTTCCTCCCATTGGTGACCAAGGACAGCCTAGGATACCCCTCACTGGCAGCCCAAAAATAAAGTACAAAACTAACGAACATCTCCTGAAATCATGGGTATTTGCTCCCTTTATTCTCAGGAATAAAACCTAAGAAACACCAAGGGGACCTTCCCTGAAGGGTAGACTGTTGACTGGTTGCCTTGGGTAGAATTAAGGAGGAACCTTAGTTGCCCTTCTAGAACACCAAAGCTCTGATGAATCCCAATTATCCTATCTGTCCAAGGGCTGAAAGGAAAGCAATAGGATAAAATTCTGATTCTCAGCCCCAGGAGGATAAACACTAACTGTGGACTTTTATCCAGGATAACAGACAAGCAAGCTGTGCCCAAAGCTCAGGGTGATGAGAACTCAGACTGGCTAATAAATGGAGGTTTGGGATGGAGCTCAACATAGAAGTTATTCCAAGAATCTGGTCACCCTGGGAGGGGCCGTGGGTCTGGGTCAATCTGACATCATGCTGAGAAGTATGCTAGGCAGCAGGGACAAGCACTGGGGTTTGGGACACTGCTTGGGAACAGCTGGTGGTCATATTGAGGGTTTGGAAGGGAGTTAGGAAGAAATTGGAGGAGAGGATCTACAGTACATGCAACAATAGCCCCCACCATGCCTGCGCCCTTGGGCAGGCCAACATGATGCTGCTATGCGCCCTCCTTTGGCTGGAAGAAACAGAGGTTTCAAAACGTGGGGCAGTTTCCACATGCACTGCCTGTCCCTGATTACCCAGGTGATGCAAGGGGCAGGGGGTTGCTTTTGAAGCGAAGCAAAGCAAGATGGAAGTCAAGCGACATTTTTGATGTTAGATGGCAGTCTGCAGTTCTTATGTACACACTTTAAAATCACGGAGGGGTGACCATCTGCCTCCTTGTTGGTGATTACTAAGAAAGGTGGGATGCAGAGACCAATGCCTTATTTTTGACCACTCTGAAACACTCACCAAATTGCCCTGCCCAGGACGGTACAAAGAAGATACCCATGTGGAACACAAGGCGTGACTGCCCAGAGCAAATAAAGAGGAGAGGTATTCAGGCAAGAGGCTCCCAGTGACTGGGCGCCTTTAGCAGACCCATCTATGTCCTTGGGGCAGTCAGGGACTGCCTGCCCCACTATGGGAATGGAAGAAATGAGCCCACCCTTCCCCCGGTAGGCTAGGGTGACTTGAACATCCTCTATTTTCCTTCTCCTCTTGGCTTTCATTCATCCTTTCTCAGAGGGAAATAGACGGTCCATGCATGCCACCCATTGCCCTCTGCCTGCAGTCTGACCCTCCTGCTGAGGTTAGCCTGGCCTGGCAGCTGGGCTGTGGCTCAGCACTTACACAAAGCATCCTTCCCTCAGCAATGCCGGTGGAAGCCCAGGACTGTAAAAGGCAGAATACAAATGAAGGCGCTCTTCTCCCTAGCGACAGGAGTGCACCAAACCCAGGCTCTGGGAGGATTGATGGGAACCAGGCTCGGCTGGGGCTGCAAGCCGTCTGCTCGGCCGGAACGACGGCTCCAGCCTGGCCACCGGCAGGGCGTGCTGCAGGGACCCGGGCTCTCTGCAGTCAGCCCCTGGGGCCCACGCGTGGTCAGTTCAAACAAATGAGTTTCCTGCTCCGCGCGTAGAACAATGGCTGCATTGCAAAGGGCTTGCTTTTTGTTAAAGGGTGGTTTACTTCTCCAGCATGGGAAGAATTAGATTAAATTCAATCATTAAAAGCGGCCGCTGCCCCCCTCCTTTGCGGTTCAGGTCGCAGCACACTGCGTGGGAACGGCGACGCTGCTGCAGACGGAGAACAAGAAACGCGTGGAGCGGACAGGGGCTGGGAGGGCGGCCACCGCGGGTCGGCCCTGGTCCACCGCCGGTTACAGGCGCCGCAGAAGAGGCTGATTAATAATTCTGCAGCAGCCCTGGAGCTGGAAAGCCGGCGTTAGGAGCTTGATAATCCCCAGTCCCAGCAATACAAAGGAGGGACGGGCACTGAATTCACAGCTCTGAATTGTGAAACTCAACACACGAAAGAAATAGGGATCAGCTTCTTCCTGTTTGTTAACCTAGCTGCCCGCTTGTTTGCGTTAAATGGCTACTGTGCTTTTTGAATCCAAAACCTGATTATATTTAATTAGTACAGGCATCTGGGATTTCTAATACACAAAGAGTTATTAAAGTAACAAATCTTTCTAAAATATGTTCTCCATGAAAGGATGTGTTAATTTATGCAGCAACAATTTTTTTTAAACATGAAATAATTAACAAGAAAACTGCAACAATTATGAATTCTTCGCAGTCTAATTTATACATGACTATTCCTCCAGATAATAATCTATTCAATTTAAGCCCTCAATATTAGAGCATTTGAACAGAGGCATTTTTCTCTTTCTATTTACGACACAAACCTAAACTTACAGCAGGTCTTATACAAAATCCCGGATGCCCATTTCTGCCTACATCCCAAGGATCCAGAGATTCAATTGCCTTGATATCTGCTTTCTCAACAATGTTCTTGTCGTTACCTTAGACCTTAAAATAAACTCCCAACAAACCCCAAACACAGAGCAACTCTATGTTCCGGTGTTTGTGATGATTCAAGTCAGGGAGGAGAGAGTTAAATAGGCAGGTCCTCTAAGTGAAAGACCCTGAAGGGAGAGTCTGTGTGTGTGTGAGTGTGAGTGTGTGTGTGTGTGTGTGTAAGAGAGGGTGGGAGAGAGAGAGAAAGAGAGAGGGAGGGAGGAAGAGATAGAGATCACTGTTATCACTTCATTGATCAATAGTAGTGATATTACTGTTGCTACTATTACTAACTGCAAGTACGTAACCATCAGCTCAGCGTTTGCTTTGGGTACATTCCCAGGGAAGCCATGCACCAATTCTGTGATGTTGATAACTGTTATCAGTGTTTTCAGAGGGAGAAATAAAGGCTCAGAGAGGTTAAGTAACTTGGCTATAGTCTCAAAGCTTATTAGCAGTGATGCTAGGATTCATACCCAGATAGTTTGACTTCAAGGGCCATGCTCTTACCCATCTTTGGGAGGCACAGTCCTGCCACCTTTGGGAAGGGGAGCTGTGTTTGTGTGTGTGTGTGTGTGCATATGTATGTGAAGAAGGAAAGAGGTCAGGCTGTTCAAAAAGACATAAAGCCGCTTAGTGCTGCCAGGAGGAGGGGGGACTGACTAATACCAGCAGCTTCTGCCAACTGTCTCCTCTAATCCTCACAACCACCTGAAGGCTACCAGCACCAGCCCTATGTCATGGAGGAGAAAGTTGAGGCTCAGCAGGGCTACAGCTTACACAAAGCCCATGACCAGAAATGCGAGTCAGGATTTGAGCACAGATTTATCTAAGCTCCTGTGCTTCCCTTTACCCCAAGGACAATCTTGCTGGTGTAGCCAAAATGTAGAGGTGCAGCGAATGTGTCCACCGGAAATATCAATGTTGCAAACAATCATTCTGGATGTTCCTGCAGTCACAACAGTACCTGATTCTCAGAGAGAGAACCATGCACTCTGCTCACAGAGCAGAAGACCATGCCTGAGAAGTGTGGAGAAGTGACAGTAATTTCAGCTATTTCCCCTGCTGCAAACAGGTATTTATTAAATACCTACTATGTGCTCTGTACTGATCTTCAGGCCAAATCACCTCCATAGAGCAATAATAAGGCTAGGTCCAGAGATACTTGGGAGAATTGCTATAACAGTGTTTATGAGAGAGAGAGAGACAGAGAGAGACAGGGAGAGAGAGAGAGAGAGACAGAGAAAGACAGAGAGACAGAATGCACAGCCATCAATGACACCACTGAGAATGCCCAGTGGGTCCTCAGCATTGACAAGATTAAAAGCAACAGAGGAGGCATTGAGGCAGGGACAGTTCTCCACAGACAGGACAAAGATGAGGAAAAAGGACAAGAGGGGAGCAGCTGTCTATTCAGGGTGAGGAGCCCTGAGGGCACAGAGGTAATATAAAGTGGTGAGTGCACAGATAAACAGAGTTGGCTGAAAAGCAATAATATAATATTTTTCTTTTAAAAGAGTGATACTTCTTTATTGGTCATCAATAGTCTTTTTTTCTGAAAAAATTTTTTTAGGTAAAAACATAAAGCTCCTTTTCAAGGAAAATATACATCAACCACATACACACAAAAATTCAGCATGCAAGAATGGTTTTTGTTTCACAACCCTCAAAGAGCTTTTATAGTTAGCCCACTTACTTCTCATGTTAACTATGCAAGGTCATTTTTTTTCATCTCCATTTTACAGGTGCTAAAAAGGAGGCTCAGAAAGGTTAAGGGATGTGCTTTGGGATGGCACGCTGTCAGTGACAGAGCCAAGTTCAAAGCCTGGGCCCCTAACTTCCAACTGCAGGTTCCTCAGTCTCACCAGCAGCCTCGGCCACCTGGAGGGACTGCGCCACAGCGACTGGGAATTCTCCCTTTAAAGGCACACCTACAAAATCTGCTGGGCGGTAGTTGCAAATGCTAGACTTCTTGACCACCTAACAATTCCACTTCTGCAGATATACCCAATAAATAGGGGGATGTACATCTACCATCATGGTAGTTCACTTCAAAATAGCCCCAAATTAGAAATGCCAGTAGAACGGATGAACTGATACATTAGTGCAATGGAATACTACTCAGCAACGTAAAGGAAAGAACTACTATTAACATACAGCAATGTGGATGACTCTCATAGACATAATCCTGGGTAAGAAGCTAGACACCAAAGATTCATTTATAACAAAGTCCAGTAACAGGCAAAGCGAATCTACGCGACAGAGGGAAAACCAGTGGCTCCCTCAGGGCGGCTACTGGCTGGAAGCAGGGGAGGCCTGCTAGGTGCCTCCACGCTCTGTATCGTCACCTGCAGGTGAAAATTCACTGACTTGTACCCTTCAGATTTATTCGTTTTATTGTTTCTATATTAGTTTCAACCAAGTGTAAGTGTGCACAAAAGCAAGTCATTCTTATACACAAGCCAGGTCTATCTCAACTTGTTAGTTTAAATTCATGTTGGTCAGTATCAGGCTTCCTGCAAGCTGATGAACAGAAAAACAAGAGTCTGTCAAGAATTCTTCCACTGCTTCCTGTCTGGCTGATGGCTGGAGGGGCTGTGAGTCTTGGAAAGTGCAGCTGGGTGACAGCTGCTATGCTGGTGGTCACAGGAGACAGGTGGGTGTGGTCGTGTGAGGACAATAGGACAGACAGAAGATCCCCGTGGCGCCCATGGCACAGGCAGGGCTGGGGTCAGCTGTGGAGTGACTCTGGGATGAAGGGGCAGGGCTGGGGTGGGGAGGTGGCTGTGACCCCCTCAGGGGAGGGTGTAGGTGTCATGGGGGTGAGAGGCCAGGGTCAGCTGAAGCACAGGGATGTGGTGGTGGTGGTGGGGCTAGAAGGTGAGGATCTGTGGCAGCGGGCACTCCCACTGGCTTCTCTGGGTTTCAGCCCCTCGCTTAGATGCATGTGTTACCGTAGTCACCTCAGCTCAACAAATCCCACACCAAGCTCACCCGCTTTCTCTGAAAGTAAGATCTTCCTGACTTGCTCATTTCTGTCACTGGCAACTCCATTATCATGATTACTTGCATTTGGCTATTTGGATATTATCTTTGATTTCCCTCTCCCTTTCCTGAATAGTGTTTGAACCTTTCCACTGTGTCTATAATAATCTATTCTTGCATTTGTTTATCATCTAAAAACTTACCTGTATGGGACATAACAAGATTGCTTTTTATTTACCACCTACTATGCACTAGACATTCTGCTAAATACTTTAACTATACTGTTTACTTCATATTTGCAAAAAATTAAAACACAAAGCAGATAAAATATACTGCCACAAATAAGCAAGCTGACATATGGCAAAGTTAAGCGACTTGTCCAAGGTCCCAGATGGCAGAGCTGCGCTTCAGATCTGGGGTCCCCTGACTTCAGCAATGCTCCTGCACCTTTCTCCTCATGCTTGCGCACCGCCCTGGTGTAGCCATGTGCTTTCTCACATCAGCAGTGCCTGCAAAGACCCTTTCACAAACGAGGCCCTCAAATAATTAATGTTGGTATTACTCAGAGACCGTGATTGGTCAGAATTTAGCAAAGAGTTTATGATTAAAGAAGATATGTCCGGCCCTGGCTGGTAGCACAGTGGGTAAGGTGCCGGCCTGAGAACCCAAAGGTCGCAGGTTCGATTCCCCAGCCAGGGCACATGACCAGGTTGCAAGCCAGGTCTCCAGTCAGGTCTGTGGCTGGAGGCAGGTGAAAAGCAACCATACATTGATGTCTCTCTCCCTCTCTGCCTCTCTCCCTTCCCCTCTTTCTAAATATAATGAAATAAAATCTTAAAAAAAAGAAAAAAAAAGAAGCTATCTCTGCTGTCACTGAGGGGAATGTACTGGTCATTGAGAATGAGCAGCACCAAATAATGGCCAGTTGCCCGAATGCTGTTGACAGAGGGTCATCCTCAGAGACTCTGGGCCTAGTCTTGACCTTGTCCTGACATGGGGCTTCTGTTTTGGGTCCTGTGTGTGTGTGTGTGTGTGTAGGGTGGCGGGTGGGGGTGGGGGTTGAGGAAAGGAACATAGGAAGGGCTGTTTTAATACAGGCCCATATTCCAGCTCTGCTTGTGGCCTGGGAAATGCCATCTCATCCACCCAGGGCTAGTGACAGACATTTCAGTGTACCCTCAGATGGGAAGGTTACAACTGTGCTGAACAACAGCTGTCACTCACAATCCTAAATACCTGTGTTTAGCACATGCTTCTGAATATTGCCCACATTTCCATAATCAAGATACTGCCTGGCTGTGGCCTGTGGGGATCATAAACCCGACCTGCAAATATTAGCAGGCACATGGACCAGCTGCGGGGGGGAGCTGCTTAATCCCCAGCAGGAACCGTCTGTAGAGCACACATGCCGGGTCCTGCCTGTCTTGTAAGGAGGCCAGGCCAGGGCAGACCCTGGGGAGGAATCTTATAAACAACTGAGTTGTCCCAGAGCTGGAAAATGAAGGTCTTTCCAACTCCCTTACACAGGCACAGTAGGAGGTGCCCCTTGAAAAGTTTTCCATAAAATAAAGGGAAAAGGGAACTTATGACTAACTTCATAATTTTCTGTTCTCTGAATCACTGGATGAGAGGCAGTCAATATAGCTGAAGAGGTCAGATGCAAAAGGGCCAGCCATACCTGGATTCAAATCCTGCCCCTGCCCTTTTACTAGCTGTGTGACTATGTATGAGATACTTAACCCCTCTGAGTCTATGTCTATTGTTTCCTCCTCACTCCTCACATTTTTCCTGTTCAGGCCTGGCCACCTGCAAGGTATTCATTCCATAGATGCCCCTGCTCCTTCCTCTCCCTGTGTGGTAAGACAGCATTTCTTTCATTCTTCTTGCAAATCCTGAGGCTCCCAGCCTTTGTTTTTTCTCCTCTCAATTCAATTCTCCAGTTCATTTACTTCCTACTTATCTCTTTCTGGTATTTGGCATGATCTGAAGATATGTGGAAAGGGAAGGGAGCAGAAAAAAACAAATTTTAAGAAGGAAATGAAGTGAAGGAAACATGGTACAAAGGGTTTGAGGCCGATCCTTTGAGAGGCATCAGGGCAGCACCTGGGGAAGTGATAATGGGGGAGAGGAAGCCACCAGAAATACAGGATAGCTGACTGAAGAAGAAGGCAGGACCTGATGGCCAGGGCTGAGGGTGGCCACCCAGCCCTGCTCCACAGCAGCAGTGTGTGCAAGGGAAGTCAGTGAGGGGCTCCTCACAAGCCTTCCCCCTGGCTCCTAATCACTCAGGGCCATAGCCAGAGAGACCTCATTCCATGAAACAAACAGCCAGGACCTGTCAAGAGCACCCCTGCTAGCATCCTTGGGCTTTGGGTCCTTAACCTTCTCATTGATTGATGGTTCGAGGCTGTTGAACACAAATTCTGTAGAGTCCCAAGTCCAGGAAAAGGGGAGAAACAAATCCTGAAGCAGTCCCTCCAGCACCAGGAAGGATAAAAGAACGCATACAGGGCCAAACGCCAAGACTGACTCTGTTCTCACCCCTGCTTAAATCAAGCATTCATGTCTCACACCCTTCACCCTTGCTGTTCTGCTCTCCTTCCACGTCTGTGAGTTGAGATCTGACAGGTTTGCCTCAGGGTAAACTCTTTCATTTAGGGCCATGTTTCAGACCCAGTGGCACTTTGGGCCCTCTCAGCTCACCTTGACTCAAAATCACGTCCATGGTTTTCTCTGGACTGCCAGTGCCAACCAAAGCTGCCCGGGTGCCTTTGATTAGAGGTACGGCCCACCATCTGGCCCTGTACTGGCGTGTGCATATAATGTGTGGGCATGCTTGCTGTGTGGGCATTTGGCTCCAGGACAAGAACTGCCACGTGTTGGGGAAATTCAAACAGCCAAGCTGTCTGACAGACGTGTAATTCTGCATTTGGACAGTATCTGTATGAGCCAGGATTTTAGTTTAGCATTTTGCCTCATCACTTGGGACTGCTGAGAATGATAAAAGCAGGGAAGAATTGGCATGACATGAAAGAATTAAAAAAGAAATCAGAATAAGAATTCCAGAGGTGGGCTTTATGAAATCCCATAGAAAGCACCGCCCTGTAATATATTCCAGTCACCGCTCCACCTTGCTCAGAATAACCATGCTTTGGTTAAAAACAACAAGAGTGAAGCCCTTCCTTCAGACCCAAGCATTATATTCTATGTGAGGAGCCTGCATTTAGTGATTAACAGCAGATTAACTTCACACTTTTACCTGCTGACTACTTACATGAAGATCTGGGAGGACAGAAGATAACTAACACTGACATTCCTCCCCGGTGTCTGGTGCTCCAAAGGCACCTGAAAGCTGTCCCACTGGAGTGACTGCTGGTTGGGATCCATTTTTTTCTACAGGCTAATTCTACAAATCTTTGGAGGGGGTAGGATGAAGTAGATGGTTAAAGGAGGTGATTTTCAAGTATGTTATCTTCTATTCTCCCTCTAAATCCCTTTTACCATTCTCCCTTCTCTGGACCCATCTGAACACATCAATGGGCTCCTTTGACCCTTGGCTTCTGGTTGGGTTTGGCAGAAGAACTGGAGGAGGGCTCAACAGTGAGCTTGGGTATGAATCCTCCAGGTCCACCCCTGCTGCCTTTCTCTAATGGCAGATGGTCTCAGCATAGCTGTGTCCTTAGTTCTGGTGCCTGCTACCTTCCACCTCCTTTGTCTTCAGGCCTTGGGTCCGTCCATTGCTGTCACTAGCTCTGGGATACCCACCATGTCCTGCTGATTTTTCTAAGCATTGTCCATGCCTTTGTAATAAGTCCTTTATTAAAGTATTCAATAGCATGCCTTTTTTTCTTCTTCTGAGATTCTGATGGAGTGATGAGTTGTTGCTTGACTAATCTACTGGCCTTCCACAACCCTCCTTCTCCAAAAGCAAAGTATTCGAAGCCTGGATACCATGAGGAGGGTGGCAAGAACCAGGAGGACCACATAAGTGAACACTCATTCATCAAAAAGGACTATCTTATCTATCTACCGAAACCCACTGGAGTCTCCCACCCACCTGCTGAGTTGTCAGATTCCTGCCACATCAAGAAGAAAAGAACCTGTCTGGAGAATGACATTTCAAATATTTTTTGAAGGAAATAAAGAAAAGGAAGGAGGAAGAGCTGTGCAGTCAATAACTGTTTTTAAGGATGTAATCATGAGCCATTGTCATTCAAGCCTACCTTGTCTGGCTGTGTACTCATTATCCTCGATCAACCTGGCCAATCCAAAGTCAGCAATCTTGCATATTAGCCCATTCCCCACTAGAATGTTCGCTGATCGCAGATCTCTGTGGATATAATTCATGCGCTCAATGTAAGCCATTCCTGCAGCAACCTATGGAAATCAAGGGAACAGGACACCTTGGCTTGATGCATTGCATGTCATTACATCTAAGGCAGGAATCAAGGTGCCACAAGGCCTACCTGTGCTGCCATGTCCACAAGATTAGGCAATTTCAGAGCTCTTCCTTCTCCGTCTTTTAAGAAATCAAGTAAACTTCCTATGAACATAACATAAAACCATTTCAATTTATTTTGAAAAATAAAAATTTCCAACAAAGGGCTATATTTGGTTTTTTTATTTCTAATGAGACAACTGAATTAAATGATCCCATCAATGCAAAAGAGGGGTTTATTATACTATACCAAAACCAAGAAAAAATTCTGTAGTGAGAGGCAACAAAAACTTTTAAAAATAAACAATGGCAGGCCCTGGCTGGTGGTACAATAGGTAAGGTGCCAGCCTGTGTACCCAAAGGTCACTGGTTCGATTCTCCAGCCAGGGCACATAACCACATTATAAACCAGGTCTCCAGCCAGGTCCATGGCTGGAGGCAGGTGAAAGGCAACCATACATTGATGCCTCTCTTCCTCTCTGTCTCTTTCTAAAAATAATAAATAAAATATCCCCCCACCCCCAACAATGGCAGGCCCTGGCTGGTGGCACAGTGGATAAGGCGCTAGCCTGTGAACCCAAAGGTCACTGGTTTGATTCCCCAGCCAGGGCACATAACCAAGTTGCAAGCCAGGTCTCCAGCCAGGTCTATAGCTGGAGGCAGGTGAAAAGCAACCATACTTAGATGTTTCTCTCCATCTCTGTCTCTCCTTTCCCCTCTCTCTAAAAATGATAAATAAAATCTTTAAAAAAACCACCAACATTGTCAAAGTCATTTCCAAGGACAACAAAAATTTGATAAGGCTAGAATGAGACCTATTTCCCTTTTTGTCATGAGGAAGGACATGCGAAGAGCCATTTCAGTCTCATTCCCCAGGCAGCCCTGCACAGAGGAGTGAGGTGGGCCTAATGGTTCTTGAAATGGGGCCCTGGGCCAGCAGGACCAGCACCCTTCAAGGAACTTGGCAGAAATGCAAACTCTCAGGTCCCACCTCACATCTACTGGATCAGGAACTCAGGAGGTTAGGCCCAGAAACCTGCATTTTAAGAAGCCCTTTAGGTGATTCTGACACAGTGAAATTTGAGAATCATTGGCCTAACTTATTTACAGGTTTTAAATCAAGAAGAGCTCTGAAAGCAAAGAAAAGAGAAGAGAAGAGAAGAAAAGAAACTAAAAGAAAAGAAAAGGCTATCTAGGAAACACAGGGTGGGATAAGTGGCTCCCGGCCCTCAGCCTTACTGGCTCTTCGATTAACACAGGCGGAGCTTCAGAGCCACCCTGATAAAGGGGCCTGAGGAGCTCAGAACTGACATCAGGGCTCAAACAGTCATGGGCAGAGGCTGGAGGCTCATAATGGTCAAGGTGATTTTTTTCATGCTTTAATCACAGTTATTTACCAAATAACCCTGGATACAAAGGACAAACAATCTGCCAGGAAAAAATTCCAAATATATTTTTAAAGTACACAGAAAGGAAAAATTATACTGTTATCCTCTGATGTATGATATATTGCCTTTTAAGGACATTTCTTGTTTGGTTCATCTGTTTTTCCAAAACAAAGTGATCTTTGGCCTTATCCCCAACAATATTGCTTTGATTAGAAGACAGAGAGACAGAGCCACACACAGAGAGAGAATGAGAATAAAATGTGCTCTTTAAAAGCATGTCTTTCCTCATTTGATGTTTAAATAGAAAGCTGAAAAAAACAATGTTAAAAAATGAACGCCAAACTCAGCCTAGCGACCAGTGTCTGATATTAATTGTTCAGTCCTGCTTAAAGGAAACTGAACACAAGCCATGGCATTCAAAACAACAACAAACTCATAGCCTTCTGCGTCACTGACAATAAAAATGAATGTTTTCATTATGGAGAGGAGCTGGAACTCTTCACATGCCGCATGTGAACGGCACTGGGTATCACAAAAACTTGGGGGGCAAACTTGAGGTCCCAGTCTGTTTTAAAATGTTTTTATTAATGAGCACACAATTTGTGCTTTCTGATGGGAATGCTTGACTTATGCAGAAACGAGGGAAAAAAGCTAACAGGCAACTCCATCCCTCTCCCTGAAACACCCCCTGTAAGCCCCTGTGAGGTGAAGGCCAGGGAGGCCTTGCCCAACCTTTGTTCATATACTCGGTGACAATGTAGATGGGTTCCTCAGACACCACCGCGTACAGCTGGACCAGCTTGTCATGCTTCAACTTCTTCATGATCTGTGCTTCCTCAAGGAACGATTCAGGGGACATTGTGCCTGGTTTAAGAGTCTTTATGGCTACTTTTGTGTTTCCATTCCAGGTACCTGCAGATATCCCACAATAGTAAGTCAAACCAAAGGTCCTCTTCTGATTGAAAAAAATTTTTTAAAAATCAATAGCTATTCGCATAGTTAGATTTTAAATTAAAGACTTAACATAGTTTTTGTTGAACTAAGACAATCAAATGTAAGGACTCTATCAAGTATTTCAAAAGGAAAAATGTTTATCTAAATATGGTTATATTATGGTTTATAATTTAACTTTTTTCTCATTTTGACATATACCATTTTCCTTTTGTGGTTCAGCTGTGTGATCACAAATTTGTACTCAAAGCTCTGGATGCTTCTTTACAAACATGAAAGTCCAGGGGACAGAATGAGCCTGGGCATCCAGCATCCATCTATTAGGCAGTAGAATGAGCATGAAAGGATTGAGATTAAGTTCCATTTTATGGTGTATGCCGTTTAAAAAATATGGCAACATGCTGAGGATGTCTGGAAATTACCTCTAGACTTTCAATTGTCTGCAATGGATGAGTTCTCAATACTTGACTGAGTCCTTGAGGGGTTAATCTATAAGTAAAATTGTAATTATGCTGATAAGCACTGGCAAGAAGCTCACAGTCTACTTGCCCATGCTTCCACCAAGGAAGGAAAACTCTTCAGATTTACTGATGGTCAGCCACAACAATGACTTCTATCAGCTAGATTAGGAGAATTAGATAATAGCTAAGAGGGACTAGAAATATTTAAACTTAACATGTTAAAATAATCTAGTAAGTCCAGAGGCAGGCCTAGTTAATATAATCATCAGTTACCTCATCTGTAAAATACTCAAATGAAACTGGATTACCTTTAGTCTCTTTCAGGTCCCAAATTAAAAAAACAAAAAAGTAGGTTGTGTGTATATTCCATTATTGATCCTATGACTTTGAATTAAAACTATTTATAAAGGAAACAAAAAAATTTGCTAAATTAGATGTTTTCTCTTTGGAAAAGGCTAGATTAAATTAAGATTAACTTTTATATTTGATATGCTTGATTTTATAATTAAAAATTCTGTAAAATGAAGCAGTATTTGTTACCCTGTTAAAAACATGGTTCATATCATTATAATGTGTATGAATTGTGAAAGAACAAGTGGTTTAAAGAATTAATCAAATCTTATAAACTATCTGACCACTAAACTTAAAGAAAATTTGACAATTTGTAAGTGGACTTTACTATTTGAGTGTTGTTAGCACCCTAAAATTTTAAATGGTGGTCTTTTTCTCTAATAACCCAGTTACTTACATTGGCATTCTATCCTGATCCTGATCTACCACAAAATAATGTTTTATGTTCAGTGGGGAACAAAATCTTAATAATATGTGTAATGATTTAAAGTTGATAATTAAAAAGTTTGCAAATGAAGTTTTGTATAATGTCCAATTATTTCTGATTTGTATCAATGTTTGGATTAAAATTCTTAGGACCCACAATATTAATTATAAATTGGGCAGAAGGACAGGGAGGTCATATAAACATATTTTACAATACTTGAGTTAAAGCCCAGAGAGAGATGGATACAACAATGTGTATTCTGAAAAACAATAATGATAATACTTATTAAAATAGATTGTATAATATATATGTGTATGACTGAGTATCTATCTATCTACTTCTATATCTCTGTATCTATAACTTTGTACCTACGTAGTACTTACTCATTGCTAGGCTCTGTTCCAAGTGCTTTAACTGTGTGAAATCTTTTAGTGCAGACTACACTTAAATGCTGATAGTCACACATACATCAGGTTCTTAATCTACATTATTTTTAATTGAGTTTAAGAAGTGAAGAAGAAGGATTCCATAAGTACTAACATTGCCTTACTGACAGATGTTTTTGGGTAGGACATAAGCCTGTGGATTTTCTTTAAGCAAAGCTGCAGCTTCTGCAAAAGGAGTTATAAAACTGGTGGGGAGGGTCTAGTGCAGATGGCCTTTTCAGTGACGTGACAACCAAATTAAGAGAACTGCGTGTGTCTACTGAACACCTATGTGTGAGGGACTCTAAACATACTGTCCCCTGTAGTCCTCAAAACAGTCCTATGAAGTAGGTATAATTCCAGTTTTACAGATGAGGAAATTGAAGCTCAAAGAGGTTAAATAAGCCCTTTGCCCATGGCTAATTATCTAGTAAAGATTGAGCAAAGGATCCAGGCCCACTGAGCAAAAGAGCTCATGTTTTCCTCCTACAGTAGCCTGTCTATAGAATCTTACCTTCCCATGTCTTAGGAAGAAGAAACACCAGGTTCCCATTGTACTGGTTTCCTGTTCTGTGCATGCCTTAATTAACCACATAAAGTAGGACAGAGTACAGGAAGGCGTTGCCATATTCCGAAACTCTGGATGGCCTGTACCCGCTATCCAGGTTAAGTGTCTTGGTCCCAAAGGCTGTTAATGTGCTTTGTTCAAAACCATCCTTTTAATTGCCTTTGAGATGCAGCCAAAACAAAATGTGCCCTCTGCCTTACCAAGCCACACTTCAGCGAAACACCCCTGACCCAGCTTCTTCTCTAGATCCAACGAATCACGTGCAACTTCCCAAGCATCTTTAGACAATCCAGAAGTTTGTGGGGTACAACTTGATGCAATCACAGTTAAGTTAAAACACAAACCATCAGCTTTCTCTATAGGAAAGAGGATTAATAAAGAAAACACAGTCCTTACAATCCATAATCAGGCATGCACTAGCAAAGATGGAAGGTGACTAGCCCTTAGGTGATATTGCGTTCACCGAACAGGCGTTTGCGGCTGGAAATGAAGAGCAAGGCATTTGGTGTAGGCCAGCACGTTCCTTGTACCATTTACTGCGTTATGAATGAAGACAAATATAATAGTATAATTAGAGCTCGTTGCCAATCTTGACCAGTTAACTTTTTTCTAGAACTTCCAGAATTTCAAAATCAGTATCATTATTCCCCACTATGAAGAATTCAAACTTTCCCTCTGGTCACACAGTCTTTCTTTCCACCTTCCATCTTTGATGTTTGGGACTTCCCAAACGAGAAAACTAGTGAGAGAGTAATCAAGTCTTAGCATACCCATCCATACTTCCCCAAACTGCCCATTTCCCAGTCTCTTGATCAACTGCAGGGATTCTCGAGGGATTTCCCAGACATCTTTGGTTTTGACAGACAGATCGGTAAGCCTTGGCATCCCTTTGTGACAGGGCACTACTAGGCGGCAGCAGAGGCCTGCAGCTCTCTCTGACGGAGCGGGGCACAGCGACAAGAGAGGGAGAGAAAAGCGGAACACGTGAGACAACAACACTTACAGGTGCACAAACCCAGCCAGCACACAGCATTACTCCAACAGCACTACACTGGCAGAGAACTGCACACATCTTGGCGGATTAGATGCCACGTACTGAAACATGTTTATCAAAGGTAGAAAAGAGGACATTTGAAATTTGAGCTATTCCATACCCCCAGGTATACTATAGCCTATTCACATAAATAGATATACTCTTTTGGCTGCTATACTCTCTAGATTAAAAAAAAAAAAAAAAAAAAAAAAAAGAATTTTCAGCCCACTTCGCTACTAATATGTCTCCTGAAACCCTGAAAAACGCTTCCACTGATTTCCGAAGGTGCATTTGGAATACAGAATGTCAATATGATTGTCCTTTCCCCTCTCTAATATCAAGAGTTTTGGGGACTATATTTAAAGTTGTAACTTCAGTACAGGTTCTTTCTATAGAACATTAGATTTTTGCAAACTATTAAGGATGAAGATCGTTGCTGACAGAGGAAAAAAAGAGGTCATGTTTCTCTAGCAATTTCTCTGAAATCTTAACTGATTCTATTCCACTAGCCAGGTACTCTTGTTTCTTTGATATTTCCCATTAAGGAAGGTTTATGATAATCTCTAGTGTATAAGTTAGGAGTCTGGTTTGAAAGCAGGAAATACAAAAACTAAAATCTGCAGAAAGTCAAGGATGTAAAAGAACTCTATTTTCTAAGAAAAAGAGAAAGGAAAAAAAAAAAAGAAAAAGAGAAAGGAAAGTAGTAGTTATCACTGTGAGGTGATTTGGAGGGTTTTCTCTCCCTCCCTGCTGCCCTCTGAATAATGTGCCTTCTAGAATCCAGCAGCGGGAAGGGGAAACAGCCTTAATGTCAAGTTAAACATCAGTCAGGTAAGAAAAGATAAAAAAGGACAAGGAATCAGGGCAGTGACAAAAGCTGCAGAAAACCTGGCGGGGAGGTGGACAGAGAGCCCTGACCCACCCTGCCTGGAGGTCCCTTGGACACAGAGAAATCAGATGTGGTACTGTTGCCTTTCCTCCAAGAACCAGCTGCAAGTCACTTTTTCATTCCTTTATTTTTGATAGAATTAGGTTCTGAGATGTTTTGGCAGGAAATTATTTATGTGCCAATATTTCAAAGGCACTTTATTGTGTGAGAGAAGGAGGGAGGGAAGAGGAAAAGCCTATATAAAAACAAATCTAACTTGAGATGGATTTTTTCTTTGAGATTAAAAATATGTCTGTTACTCTTCATATTCTTTCTTTCCTTCCAGCTTTATGATGTTATTAAGGTGCCCTTTCCAACACGATACTTTCAAATGATGCAAACCCTAGGGATCCTGCTGATGTGTGGCTATAATGCAATATGTTTTGGCATTTGAAAAACCCTTACAACATGCAGGCATTTTGAGTATATTATTTAAGTTCAGGGAGATATTCTGCTCCATTTCTCCCAAGTAGTTCATCAGAATCCCCATAAAGTTCCCCAATGCCCTAATTAATAAATACTCCAAGCGTTCCTAATTTTTTTCACTTGTTCATTAGTGACAAGGATAATAGATAGGTATTTCTTATTGCCATTTTCAAAAGTCTGCTTTTGGGGGTTGCTAAAAAATTACTCACACAGACTCTTATTTTTTAATGCATGTGTATACAACAAAAACTGAAGCTGAATCATGTACTATTTTGGGGTATTGCCATTGTCCTGAAGACTGATATAAAATTCCATATAGGTCACACAAAAAACTACTGGGTTTAATGGGATTTAGCTCTAGATCTGCACATATCTAGATATCTAGATATCTAGATATGTGCAGATATATCTATATCCACCTGTGTGTATGTATTATATAGTGCTAATCTAGGAAAGAAAGCAATCATTTTAACACTTGCACATAAGCTCATATTCTTTAATAAAATGTACAAATCACTCACCTAAACATCTAAGCATACGTTTTTAAGAACAACAGGCTAATGGCGACATCTGGGTGTTAGGACAGAGACTGATCCACTGTTTAAAAATGTTTAACACAGTAGCTATCACAGAGCTGTGAGTCACATAAGTCTAGCTAGGAAACAGAAGTATTGGCAGGGAAGGAGCATATGAAACATGAACTGAAAAATTCATCCAGTCCCAAGGATGAAATGCTCATGCATATTCCTGTGACAGTGCTGAGTGTAAGGTGACTGCAGCCACACAGCAACCCCGTAGGGGCCCCATGTAAGCTCCCTCCCAGAGACTGCTTCTTCTCCCTCTCACGGTTTCTGAATTACATTCTGCAGAAGGAAAGGAAAGATAACTTTAAAGTTTAACCTGTTGCTTTCCACTTGGGACACTAGAATGTTATAGAATCTTTTGATGGAATTTATAATTATGGTAGAAAGCATCAATAGAACTATCGATGGCACTAGCAGAGAAAACTACAGTTGACCCTTGAACAACGTGGGGGCTATGGGTTCTGACTGCCATGCCATCAAAAATCCATGTG
>PVIW01010380.1:0-44564 GCA_004026585.1 Noctilio leporinus
TTGATTCCTAGGTACTTTATTTTTCTTGTTGCTATGGTAAATGGGATTTGTTTTTTTGCTTCTATTTCTGTTGTTTCATTATTGGTATACAAAAATGCTTTTGATTTCTGGATATTGATTTTATACCCAGCTATTTTGCTAAATTTGCTTATTAGGTCGAGTAAGTTTTTGGTGGAGCCAATCGGGTTTTGTATGTACATCTGCAAATAATGACAGTTTGACTTCCTCCTTTCTAATTTGGATACCTTTGATTCCTTTTTCTTCTCTGATGGCTATAGCTAGAACTTCCAAGACAATGTTGAATAGAAGTGGAGAAAGTGGGCAGCCTTAAGATCATGTTTCTTATATTTTCCTTTGACAATATCAACTTTCAACTCTGTAGAATATTAGTGGGGATTTTTCTTCCAGCTATCATTCAAAAGAACTGAGCTGGTGATGGAAATGATGGATGGATAGATGAATGGAAGGATGGATGGATAGATAGATAGACAGACATAATTAATTGGACCTGTAATATGTCATATTACTTTATAAAAACTACAGAAATATATGAATGACAGCTCCAAGTGATTTCAGAATCAGTTGTAGCTTATTAAGATGGAAAAACCTGCAAAAAAAATTCACTTTTTCTTAATATATACCACAGTAATGCCAGAATAAATGTCTAGAAAACATTTTGAATTCTGATTACCTTCTCTTACAGCTCCTCATGTGGAATTCTTAAGACCACTCACTGATCTTCAAGTTAAAGAAAAAGAAATGGCTCGGTTTGAGTGTGAAATTTCCCGAGAAAATGAGAAGGTCTGTAATTGTATTGTCAAATAACTTTATGTTTACATTGGGTTTAGAAAAAAGGAAAAAAAGTTAATTTCACGTACTTTTCTCTGATCATCATTCTACTTTTAGCTTAAAGATTATTATTTTAGTATGAAATATATGCTTGATTTAAACTGTTGTCATTTTTAAGTTATTTACTTGAAAAACACTGGACTCACAGTCAGTAGTTTAGACACTATTAACTTGAACCATATGAAATTGCTGTTTTCTTAGCTTAAAAACAATCAAAAAGCAGCTTTACATGTCTCAACTGAGTTCTCCTCTTTGCCATGTTACCATTTGAGTCTCAGTTTACACATCTGAAAGACAAAGGAATTGATCTATATTTTGTCTAAAGCCCTCTATGGCTTTAAATTTATGTAATTCCATTATGTTTAATAACTGATAATAATTATTACAGCAGCTCACTTAACAATAATTGCAGAAATTTGCTCTTGCTCTTTTTTAAAAAAAATATTTTTCTATTACAGTTCACCTACTTTTGATTGTTAAGTTGTATTTCCACTTACCACTTTGATTCTTCACACCATGAAACCTTTTTGTATGGTTGTTTCATGTTGGTTGCTTTTAGAAAAGCTCAAGGTTATATTTCCTCTTAAGGATGCATAACTGAAGGACCAACGAGAAAACTGATAAAGGTTTTAATCTATCTTAAATATAGGTTAAGTGGTTTAAAGATGGTGCTGAAATCAAAAAGGGCAAAAAATATGACATCATCTCTAAGGGAGCAGTGCGCATTCTTGTCATCAACAAGTGTCTGCTGGATGACGAAGCAGAATATTCCTGTGAAGTAAGGACGGCGCGAACTTCTGGCATGCTGACAGTGCTGGGTAAGAGTAGTCTTTCTACACAGAAGTTTATGTGTTTGTGGGGGAAAATGGATTTACACTCTAACTCAATGTTTGTTTGTGTGTTTTTTAAATTTTTTTATTCTTCTTGCAGAAGAAGAAGCTGTCTTTACAAAAAATCTTACTAACATTGAAGTTAGTGAAACTGACACCATAAAACTGGTTTGTGAAGTCTCCAAGCCTGGAGCAGAAGTGATTTGGTACAAAGGAGATGAGGAGATCGTTGAAACAGGAAGATATGAGATACATACTGATGGCCGGAAGAGAATCCTGGTCATTCAGAATGCCCAGCTGGAGGATGCTGGCAGCTACAACTGCCGACTCCCAAGCTCTCGGACTGATGGCAAAGTCAAAGTACATGGTATGAAAATTGCCATGAATAATGTTTTATTTTAAGAAATGCATGTTTGTTGCCTTCAGGGTAAAAATACTTAAACTTTTAACACCTTGCAACTGTTTCTTTCCAGAACTTGCTGCTGAATTTATCTCAAAGCCTCAAAACCTTGAAATACTTGAAGGAGAAAAGGCTGAATTTGTCTGCTCAATATCAAAGGAAAGCTTTGAAGTCCAGTGGAAAAGGGATGATAGCACACTTGAATCTGGAGATAAATATGACATTATTGCTGAAGGCAAAAAGAGGGTACTAGTTGTGAAAGATGCTACATTACAAGATATGGGCACTTATGTTGTCATGGTTGGGGCTGCCAGAGCCGCAGCACACTTGACAGTGATTGGTAAGTTTGCTTTTGCTTCTATAGTTTACCCATGTTTGTATCTTTGGTCCTTCTTCATACTATAAAGTCTTGTTGGTTGCTTTCAGAAAAACTCAAGATCATAGTTCCTCTTAAGGATGCTCATGTGAAAGAACAACAAGAAGTCATCTTCAACTGTGAGGTCAATACTGAAGGTGCAAAGGCCAAATGGTTCAGAAATGAGGAAGCCATATTTGATAGTTCAAAATACATTATTCTCCAAAAAGACCTGGTCTACACCCTCCGAATTAGAGATGCACGATTAGATGATCAAGCCAACTATTCTGTGTCTCTGACCAATCGTAGAGGTGAAAATGTTAAGAGTGCAGCCAATCTCATAGTGGAAGGTAAGTGACTTATACGACATTAGTGATTTCTTGAGTCAATTTCCATTATGAAAACAATTAAAATCAACATTACTCTTATTTACAACAGAGGAAGACCTCAGGATTGTTGAGCCTCTTAAAGATATTGAAACCATGGAGAAGAAATCTGTCACATTCTGGTGCAAAGTGAATCGTCTCAATGTAACACTGAAGTGGACCAAAAATGGAGAAGAAGTGGCTTTTGACAACCGTGTTTTATATAGAATTGATAAATATAAGCACTCTCTAATCATTAAAGACTGTGGCTTCCCAGATGAGGGTGAATACATTGTCACTGCAGGACAAGATAAATCTGTTGCTGAGCTTCTCATCATAGAAGCTCCTACTGAGTTTGTGGAACACTTGGAAGACCAGACAGTCACTGAGTTTGATGATGCTGTCTTTTCCTGCCAGCTTTCCCGAGAGAAGGCAAATGTGAAATGGTACAGAAATGGGAGAGAAATCAAAGAAGGCAAAAAGTAAGCAAAAACTTCTTCATCTCAATCTCTGTAGCTATATGTATATACACTTTTGACAATTTAGTGGCAATTATGCAGTCTAACCAATAATGCTACCTCTTCTTTTAGATACAAATTTGAGAAAGATGGAAGCATACACAGACTCATTATAAAAGATTGCAGGCTGGAGGATGAATGTGAATATGCTTGTGGAGTAGAAGACAGGAGGTCACGAGCTAGACTTTTTGTGGAAGGTATATATTAAGTGAAAGAATAATTTGAATATTAGTATCAGTTTTAAAAAGGTATTAAGTCAAATACAAATATATTTGTATTCATTTCACATTTTCTTTTCAGAAATCCCTATCGAGATCATCAGGCCTCCCCAAGATATTCTTGAAGCCCCTGGTGCTGATGCTATCTTTTTGGCTGAGCTCAACAAAGATAAGGTGGAAGTTCAGTGGTTAAGAAATAACATGATTGTTGTCCAAGGTGACAAACATCAGATGATGAGTGAAGGAAAAATACACAGGCTACAGGTTTGTGATATTAGACCTCGTGACCAAGGTGAATACAGATTTATTGCCAAAGATAAGGAAGCCAGAGCTAAACTTGAACTAGCAGGTAAGTACCTTTCCTTTATTTTAAAATATCCTTACAATATCACAGATACTGTAAAATTTCAGATTTCACTGTTAATTAATGAGATAAAGCTTGCGAAAGCCCTTTATTTCTGTTAAGTCCTAAACACATGCTAACTATTCTAATTTCTCTTACAACAAAGTGTCCTGAGTATAAGGAATTGACAACATTTATCTTTACATGCCAGAATCTTGAGTAGTTCCTGGCACATTAGTGCTCATTAGTTTCTAGAATTAACCTAGCACCCTGAGATTCTTCCCAGCAAATCCACACCTGGGAATAGCTCAAAATCTCTTCTGCTTTCCAAACCTCTCTGGAGCCTTTTAGGTATATTCTCATCTTGACCTAAGTTTCCAAGACACCCTCATAGGTTAGCATTATGAAAAAGCCATTAATGTACCCAAGAAAAAGTTTATCTGGTTTATTTTAAACTGAAATAAGTGTTAGGTGCCCACTTTATTAAAAAAAAAAAAAAAACACAGAAACATGTTTTATACTATATTTAGTCCTCTGTTATTGTTTGTGGCAAAGAATGAAGATTTTTATGGTTTTATAGCATCTTTGATTCGCTATTCTCCAGTCTGATAATTTGCAATATGAGAACTTGAAACTCAGTGTGCTCTGTTGTAAAGTTTCTATTATATGTACTTCTTAGGTCATGTAACCAATATTTGCTAACAAATGAATAATAAAGAAGTTGTAATTTAGCTGGACTACAATAAATAACTCAAACACATGCTATTTTTCTCATTAGCTGCACCTAAAATCAAGACAGCTGATCAAGACCTTGTGGTGGATGTTGGCCAGCCTCTGACAATGGTGGTGCCCTATGATGCCTACCCTAAAGCAGAGGCTGAGTGGTTTAAAGAAAATGAAGCTTTGTCATCAAAAACTGTTGATACTACAGCCGAACAAACTTCATTCAGAATTTTAGAAGCCAAGACAGGAGACAAAGGAAGGTATAAAATTGTGCTTCAGAACAAACACGGAAAAGCAGAAGCATTCATCAACTTAAGAGTTATTGGTAAGCCCTTGACCTATGTGGGCTTAATTGGCAAAGCATTGCTAAAAGCATGCTAATGCACTAAAAAAATTTTTACATGAATTTCAGATGTTCCTGGGCCAGTACGTAACTTAGAAGTGACAGAAACATTTGATGGTGAAGTGGGCCTTGCTTGGGAAGAACCATTAACTGATGGTGGAAGCAAAATCATAGGTTACGTTGTTGAAAGACGTGACATCAAGAGAAAAACCTGGGTTCTGGCCACTGACCGTGCAGACAGTTGTGAGTTTACTGTCACTGGACTACAAAAAGGAGGAGTTGAGTATCTATTCCGTGTGAGTGCAAGAAACAGAGTTGGCACTGGTGAACCAGTAGAAACTGACAATCCTGTAGAAGCAAGGAGCAAATATGGTAAGAATTTTTTTTAATAACCTGCAAACTAGCTTGTCTTTGCTTTTATCACTGTTACAACCCAAAGCCCATGTTTTCTTCTGTGGTGAAATCCAGATGTTCCAGGCCCTCCTTTGAATGTAACCATCACTGATGTGAATAGATTTGGTGTCTCGCTGACATGGGAACCACCAGAGTATGATGGAGGTGCTGAGATCACAAACTACGTCATTGAATTAAGGGACAAGACTTCTATCAGGTGGGACACCGCCATGACAGTAAGGGCTGAAGACCTGTCGGCAACTGTCACTGATGTGGTAGAAGGACAGGAGTATAGCTTCCGGGTCAGAGCTCAAAACCGAATTGGAGTTGGAAAACCAAGTGCAGCCACACCCTTCATCAAAGTTTCTGATCCAATTGGTAAGCCCATCAAAAAAAGGAAATAACTCCTCATGAAATCCAGAAATTAAGCCTACAATTAAAATAAATCAAATAAATGTTAATGTAAAGGTGGAATATCAAAAAAAATTTGAAAATCACAAAAACATAGACTATGCCTACTACTTGAATGAATTCATAAACCTATTTTTTAAGATTTGCATTTATTTATTTTTAGAGCTGGGGAGGGAGGGAAAAAGAGAGGGAGAGAAACATCAGTGTGTGGTTGCACCTCATGTGCTCCAACTAGAGACCTGACCTGCACCCCAGGCATGTGCCTGGACTAGGAATCAAACCAGTGACCTTTGGCTCACAGGCCAGTGTTCAATCCATTGAGCCACACCAGCCAGGTTAATGAGCATGATAGAAATTATAGCATTGTCTTAAAAAATTATCACTGAATTAAATGGTATGTGCCAACTCTTCCACTCCAGAGAGACCAAGTCCTCCTGTGAACCTAAATTCCTCTGATCAGACTCAGTCATCAGTTCAGCTCACATGGGAACCTCCTCTGAAAGATGGAGGAAGCCCAATCTTGGGTTATATTATAGAACGACGTGAAGAAGGTAAAGATAACTGGGTCCGTTGCAACATGAAACTGGTCCCTGAACTGACCTACAAGGTAGGGCATTTGCATCTAAAAACAATATTCAATATATGATCATGGAGTTAAATGTATATGATTTTTACAAAATTGATTCATAATTTTAGGTTACTGGATTACAGAAAGGAAATAAATATTTATATCGAGTATCTGCAGAAAATGAAGCTGGTGTTTCAGATCCATCTGAAATTCTTGGTCCTCTAACTGCTGATGATGCTTTTGGTAAGTGAATATTTTGTTTTTAGATTTGGGAACAGCACATGGCTACTTTGGGGAACTAGGGACTTAAATATAGTACTTGAAACTCATTAATTTTTTTCCTTGGTAGTTGAACCAACAATGGATTTAAGTGCATTTAAAGATGGTCTGGAAATTATTGTCCCGAATCCTATCAAGATCCTGGTTCCAAGTACAGGCTACCCAAGGCCAACTGCAACCTGGTCTCTGGGAGAGAAAGTACTAGAAGAAGGGGATCGTGTGAAAATGAAAACCTTGTCTGCCTATGCTGAACTTGTCATTTCTCCAAGTGAACGTCCAGACAAGGGCATTTATACACTAAAACTGGAAAATCCAATGAAGGCAATTTCTGGGGAAATTGATGTCAACGTAATTGGTAAGGAACTAAACTTTTATTATCTGAAGTGATTTGATGGTATTAACAAATATTGGTTTAAGCTATTAATGATAATAACTTCTGCCTGTGTTCTTTCAGCCCGTCCAAGTGCACCCAAAGAACTAAAATTTGGTGACATAACCAGGGACTCAGTACATTTGACTTGGGAACCACCAGATGATGATGGAGGAAGTCCATTAACTGGATATCTTGTTGAAAAGCGAGAAGTTAGCCGGAAAACATGGACTAAAGTGAGTTTTCAGTAGTGATGCACCAACTCCAAAGGAGAGAGTGAGGCAATTCCAGAATTTTTGGATGCCATGCAAAGTTTATAAGTTTTTACTTTTACCTTCCTAAAAATGCTTTTTTAAATGCATTGATGCTAACGCTTCCTGAGGTAGTTCAACTAAGATTTAATATCATTGCCTCATTTTGTGAGCCCAACCAAATTTTCAGTTAGGTTTGTTTAAAAAAAGAAAAACCATAACTATTACTTGGTACCCAAGAAGTGCCCAATATGCCCCTATTAAGCGATAAGCCATCCTAAGGACACTAAGTACTTAACTCCCTGGTAGTCCTATTTCTCATTCCACTTGATTACCTTAGTTGGTCTAATCTGCCAATTTTTGTTCCTCAGTTTATACTCATTACTATTTTTACCTTGATTTAAAATTGTTTTTCTAATAACCAAACTGCTAGAAACAATCAACATCTTATATGCTACCTTCTTAGTGTGTACAAAGTATGAATCAGATTCACCTTACATTAGGCTAAAAAATTTAGTGTCTTACTTGCAATTCTAACTAATATGAAATGAATAATCCTTAGCATTTAAAACAACTTCCATTTGTATCCCTGCTCATGGCAAAAAGAAAAAAAAATCCCTTGACTTGGGCAAAGGGTTTTGGACAAACAATTAATTAACTGAATTTCTTTATCCCAGGTTATGGACTTTGTGACTGACTTGGAATTCACAGTTCCTGATCTTGTCCAAGGAAAAGAATATTTATTTAAAGTCTGTGCTCGTAATAAGTGTGGCCCTGGAGAACCTGCATATGTTGATGAACCTGTAAATATGTCAGCTCCTGCGAGTGAGTACTTTCTTGATTTCTCACCTAGCTTATTCTTACCTGATTTTGCTTTTAGACCTAGAGTTAAAATTAAAGAGAAAAGGCACAGGTTGGTAATCTGGAAATTTCATAAATGGCCTATCTAAATGTGACTCTCTCTTTAAAATGTTACAGCGGTACCTGACCCACCAGAGAATGTTAAATGGAGAGATCGAACAGCCAAGAGCATCTTTCTAACATGGGATCCACCTAAACATGATGGTGGTTCACGTATCAAAGGATATATAGTTGAAAAATGTCCACGTGGTTCTGATCGATGGGTCGCATGTGGAGAACCAGTCGCAGAAACAAAGTATGTTGTTAATTATTCAGCACAAAAGCAAAAGTTTGCTCTTATTAAAATGAGCTTTCTTTTGTAAAAATCTAAATGTTAGAGTTTCTTTCATTTAAGATTCTCCCATGGTACCTGCATAATCTTAAAAAGTGCTGCTACACAGAACCAAATATATGAATACAGTGAATAGGCCTTCAGTGGTTAGGGGGAAGGGGGTTGGGGGGAGGGGGAGGCAGAGGCAAGGAAGGGGAGCAATTTAGACAAGAAACTAGTATAAAGGAACCATGGACATGGACAACAGGTGGGATTGACTTTGGGGGGAGTGGGTGGGTGGGGAAGGGGGCAGAGGGGAGCAGAGGGGATGGATGTAATACAACAACAATAAATTTTTTTTTAAATGCTGCTACTAAATGTATCCCCTACTCAACATTTTCATTAGTTATACTATTGAAGCATCAAGAATTAATTTAAAGAATGTTGTTATATCAGGGGTATGAATTATGGAAATATTATGAATATTGCACAGTGGAACAGACTATATGTACTGTAGCAAAATATTCTATTTTCTTTTCTGACAGAATGGAGGTAACAGGTCTTGAAGAAGGCAACTGGTACAGTTACCGTGTTAAGGCCTTGAACAGGATGGGTGCCAGCAAACCAAGCAAACCCACAGATGAAATCCAGGCTGTGGACACGCAAGGTATTTATTTTTGTTTTTTTTTGGGGGGTTGGCTTGTTTTGTTTTATCAACCAGGCCTCTGACTTTACTTCTTCTTGAACTTACTAACATAATAAATCATTTTTTTCCTAATTCAGAGGCTCCAGAAATCTTCCTTGATGTGAAGCTCCTTGCTGGTCTTACTGTAAAAGCAGGAACTAAGATTGAACTTCCTGCCACTGTAACTGGAAAACCTGAACCTAAAATAACTTGGACAAAGGCTGATTTGCTTCTGAAGCCAGACCAAAGAATCACTATTGAAAATGTTCCTAAGAAGTCCACGGTGACTATTGTCGATAGTAAGAGAAGTGATACTGGTACCTACATCATCGAGGCTGTGAATGTCTGTGGTCGGGCCACGGCTGTGGTAGAAGTGAATGTCCTAGGTGAGAAGGCTCTCATTTTAAAAATAGGCAGACTCGTTGCTGCTACCTTGTACAATAAAACATTTTAAAATGTTTTTTTCTGAATGTGTTATGTTCTCCACAGATAAACCTGGACCACCAGCTGCTTTTGACATCACAGAAGTGACCAATGAGTCATGTCTTTTAACATGGAACCCCCCACGAGATGATGGTGGGTCTAAAGTCACAAACTATGTTGTGGAGAGAAAAGCAACAGACAGTGAAATATGGCACAAGCTCTCATCAACTGTCAAAGATACAAACTTCAAGGCAACCAAATTAACACCCAATAAAGAATACCTCTTCAGAGTTGCTGCAGAAAACATGTACGGTGTTGGTGAGCCAGTTCAGGCTGCTCCAATAATAGCCAAATTTCCATTTGGTAAGTTTCTCATTAATCAGTTGACAGAGAGAGAGAGAGGGAGAGAGAGAGAGGGAGAGGGAGAAGGAGAGGGAGAGAGAGAGAGGGAGAGAGAGAGAGGGAGGGAGAGAGAGAGAGAAGGATATCAAACTTAGATACTTAGATTTAGGTGACATATTCCTATATAGAACACATGACATTATTCTGTCTACAGATCCACCTGGACCTCCAACTGGCCTACAGCCTTCTGATATCACTAAAGATGCAGTGACTCTCACATGGAGTGAGCCAGATGATGATGGCGGCAGCCCAATCACTGGCTACTGGGTTGAAAGATTGGATCCTGATACTGATAAATGGGTCAGATGCAATAAGATGCCAATAAAGGACACAACATACAGGTATGCCCCAAATCTCCATTAACATATTAAAACTGTGATAGTGTACACAAATTTTCATTCTTTGGTATTTCTTTTGTTGTTGTTGTTGTTGTATTACATCCATCCCCTTTTTGTTCCCCTCTGTCCCCCTCTGGTATTTCTTTTAATCATACATGATGATATATTACTATAAAATTTTAATTAATTTTTTCCTTATATTTCCTATTAACACATAATTTCAAAAATAATATGAATTCCAAACAAGGACACATTTCTTAGTTAATTAAAAATATTAACTTTCTGGATGTTCCAAAGTATTTGGTCTTCCAATATGTTATAATAATGGTCATTATTATAGTATTATAATTAGGTTGGTACATTTAGCCAAATCTAAGAGTGTAGTAGTTAAAAAGCAGTTTTAAATTTATATTGGAATAGTTTCAGTTAAATTTACAAATAACTTTTTCACAATTTAAATAAATTAGCCTCTTCTATGTAAAATAATCAGAGGTTTCTGCTTCTCATCATGATATTCAACTAGCACTTTATTCCTCATTCAGAGTGAAAGGTCTCACCAATAAGAAGAAATACAGATTTCGTGTGTTGGCTGAAAATCTTGCTGGACCTGGAAAACCAAGTAGATCAACTGAACCAATCTTAATAAAGGATCCCATAGGTATTACTTATATATTTTATGTGATTCTTTTGAAGCTTATTTTCGAGTCTTTGACAAACTCGAATACTTTCATTTCATTGTATTGCAGATCCTCCATGGCCTCCTGGAAAACCAACTGTGAAAGACATAGGCAAAACATCACTAGTATTGAATTGGACAAAGCCAGAACATGATGGAGGGGCAAAGATTGAGTCTTATGTCATTGAAATGCTAAAGACTGGAACAGATGACTGGGTCCGAGTGGCTGAAGGAGTTCCCACCACTCAGCATTTGCTCCCGGGACTCATGGAAGGGCAGGAATACTCGTTCAGAGTTAGAGCTGTGAACAAGGCTGGGGAAAGTGAACCCAGTGAACCCAGTGACCCTGTGCTTTGTCGGGAGAAGCTATGTAAGTTGTTCTTAATGTTTAGGGTATATCAATTCTTTTCAAGAATATCTGAGAACTATAATATGGCAAAATATAAAAAAATTCATCATTAGATTAGTTTATCCTTGCTACATGATTTCCTAGTGATTACTATAGAATTTAGTGAAAACTGAATATTGGACCATAAAAAATATTTTTTTAATTCTTCAGATCCTCCATCACCACCTCGCTGGCTTGAAGTTATTAATATTACAAAAAACACAGCAGACCTAAAGTGGACAGTTCCTGAAAAAGATGGAGGATCCCCCATCACCAACTATATAGTGGAAAAGAGAGATGTGAGGCGAAAAGGCTGGCAAACAGTGGACACAACTGTCAAGGATACCAAGTGCACAGTAACCCCATTGACAGAGGGTGCTTTATATGTGTTCCGAGTTGCTGCGGAAAATGCCATAGGACAAAGTGACTACTGTGAAATCGAGGACTCCGTCCTGGCCAAAGACACCTTTAGTATGTTCTCTAACTTAATCTTTCTGACACCATTTGTAGTGGATTATCACAGTTCCCAACAGTTTTTCTAACCATTGAATTTCTTTTTTTCAGCCACCCCTGGGCCACCCTATGCCCTGACAGTTGTCGATGTGACAAAACGACATGTTGACCTGAAGTGGGAACCACCTAAAAATGATGGTGGAAGACCAATACAGAGGTAGAATTTTAATTAATGCATCAAGAATAATTTACAAATGGCTGAAAATTCATAATTTTGTTTTTTTCTATTAATGGTAATGAAATTCTTTGTTATTTCAATAGATATATCATTGAGAAGAAAGAAAAGTTAGGTACCCGTTGGGTGAAAGCTGGAAAGACCTCGGGACCTGACTGTACCTTCAGAGTAACTGATGTCATTGAAGGCACGGAAGTCCAGTTTCAGGTCCGGGCAGAAAATGAAGCTGGAGTTGGTCACCCAAGTGAACCCACAGAAATTCTGTCAATTGAAGATCCAACAAGTAAGGAGTGCTGACTATACCAAGAATGTTGTCTAGAACTTAGTGATGATGATATTGTGGGTATAAATGTTGCACTCCTTTTTCAGGTCCTCCTTCACCTCCCCTTGACCTGCATGTGACTGATGCTGGAAGAAAGCACATTGCCATTGCTTGGAAACCTCCAGAGAAAAATGGTGGAAGTCCTATTATAGGATACCATGTTGAAATGTGTCCAGTAGGCACTGAGAAATGGATGCGAGTTAATTCTCGCCCCATAAAAGACTTGAAATTCAAGGTTGAAGAAGGTGTTGTTCCTGACAAGGAGTACGTTCTGCGAGTGAGAGCTGTCAATGCTGTTGGTGTCAGCGAACCATCTGAAATCTCTGAAAATGTGGTTGCCAAAGATCCAGACTGTAAGAATGTGGTTTCTTTTGTAATCGATAAAACAGGCTTTAATCAGGCATTGCAATTTGACATTACCCTCTATCCTTTTTTGGATTATATTTTACAGGCCAGCCAACAATCGATCTGGAAACTCATGACATTGTTGTTATTGAAGGTGAAAAATTAAGCATTCCTGTTCCCTTCAGAGCTGTCCCAGTTCCAACTGTTAGTTGGCATAAAGATGGCAAAGAAGTTAAAGCAAGTGATCGATTAACAATGAAGAGCGATCACATCTCCGCACTCCTTGAAGTTCCCACGAGTGTCCATGCGGATGCTGGAGTTTACACCATCACACTGGAGAATAAGCTCGGCTCAGCAACTGCCTCAATCAATGTCAAAGTCATAGGTCAGCATCCTTTGATAAAACACCAGATATTCTACACATGTTGGGAAAATTAGTTAACTTTGCAATGTTAGTATAAATGGCTTCGTGAGTTGGCCATTTGTAAACTAAATGTTCTTTCAGATTATTTCTTCCAATAAAAGAAGCAAAGTAACTTGTAAAGAGATGAAATAGGTAGTTAAACCCTGATTGGACTAAGTTACTTTTGCATGGGAGGTACTAATTTAAATAAAAGGTATAGAATACCCAAAGAATGATAAAAATAACCAATATTCCTTTATTAATTATATTTGCTTTTTTTTCTATAGTATTTTCAACCATGGGTGGTAACATTTTCTGCCCCCTCCTCCTGCACATACAAATGGTATTAGGAAATTTGGGGGCTATTTTTCTTGGAACAAAGATTCAGGGGGAGTTACTGGCATTTAGTAGTTGGGGGCCACAGATATTAAATGGCCTGCAGTATAAGGGATACTACTTTACATCATAAATGGTCCCTCCCAAAATGTGAATAGTCCCATTTAGGAAAATAATGTATTCGTTATATGCTGACTTTTCAGATTATAATAGTAATTATAAATTTTATTTCTAATAGGCCTACCTGGGCCATGCAAAGATATTAAAGCAAGTGATGTGACCAAGAGTTCTTGTAAATTAACCTGGGAACCTCCAGAATATGATGGTGGAAGCCCAATTCTTCACTATGTCCTGGAACGCAGAGAAGCTGGGAGGAGGACATATATACCAGTCATGTCCGGTGAGAATAAACTATCTTGGACTGTAAAAGATCTCATACCAAATGGTGAATACTTCTTCCGGGTTAAAGCTGTCAACAAGATCGGCGGAGGTGAATATATTGAACTGAAAAATCCAGTCATTGCTCAAGATCCAAAACGTAAGTTTGGGCATAAATGTAATGTAACAAGGAATTAATAGGCAATTTTTAAGAAGATGGCTTTCCATATATTAACAGTTTTTCTCTTGTACTTCAGAACCCCCTGATCCACCTATAGATGTTGAGGTTCATAATCCTACAGCTGAAGCAATGACTATTACATGGAAGCCACCTTTGTATGATGGTGGGAGCAAGATAATGGGTTATATCATAGAGAAGATTGCTAAGGGTGAAGAAAGGTGGAGGAGATGCAATGAACACCTGGTACCAGTCCTGACCTATACAGCAAAAGGACTTGAGGAGGGAAAGGAATACCAATTCCGGGTGCGAGCGGAAAACGCTGCTGGCATTGGTGAACCTTCTCGAGCCACTCCTCCCACCAAGGCTGTAGATCCTATTGGTAAGTTTTGTTTAATGGGCTTGGTATTTTCTCATTATAAAATAGGTGAGAATCATGTTTTGTCAGATATTTTCACCAGACTCAAAAGCAATTATGTTTTTAATTGTTATAGATGCCCCCAAAGTCATTATGAGAACAAGCCTAGAAGTGAAACGAGGTGATGAAATAGTACTTGATGCAACAATTTCTGGGTCACCTTACCCAACTATTACATGGCTAAAGGATGAGAATGTTATTACACCAGAGGAAATTAAGAAGCGAGTAGCAGCACCCACGGTTAGGAGGAAGAAGGGTGAAGTTCAAGAAGAAGAACCATTCGTCCTGCCTCTGACAGAGCGTTTGAGTATCGACAATAGTGTAAAAGGAGAATCTCAGTTACGTGTCCGAGATTCTCTTCGACCTGACCATGGCCTTTATATGATCAAAGTTGAAAATGATCATGGTACCGCAAAAGCTCCTTGTACTGTCAGTGTGCTGGGTAAGTTGTTAAACTACTCTTCCCAATGGAAGACCGTCTGTGTAAGAGTTTCAGTAAAACAAAAACAGTTTTCAGGGCAGTTAAAAGAAGTGAGAAATAGCTTCAGTAAGGTATCTTCTCTGTGCCCTTTTTGTTTCTCCTAGCTATGTAAAAGAAATCAAACAACTGTTCTTCATCAGCAGCTAATGTGACACAAAGATAGAAAGGTGTAGGAAAAACAAAAGTTTATGTCAAAGGAGCATATTGACATTTGTATTTTCTGCTGTAAACATTGCTACACAGATTTTTAATCACTACTCTCTTTTGAAATATTAGATACACCAGGACCACCAATCAACTTTGTATTTGAAGATATTAGAAAGAACTCAGTCCTCTGCAAATGGGAACCACCCCTCGATGACGGTGGCAGTGAAATTATAAACTACACTTTGGAAAAGAAAGACAAGACAAAACCTGACTCAGATTGGATTATTATCACTTCTACCCTTAGACAATGCAAATATTCAGTGACAAAACTGATTGAAGGAAAAGAGTACCTCTTCCGTGTCAGAGCTGAAAATAGGTTTGGGCCCGGACCCCCTTGTGTTTCAAAGCCACTTACAGCTAAAGATCCATTTGGTAAGGTTCTAAATTTTACCTTTGTATCACATGCACTGGTATACACATTATTACAGCTTATACGTTTGAATTTTAATTTCATACTAGGAAATTAATTCAAATATTCTTTTTTGTTTTTTCATCAGAACCACCTGATGCACCTGATAAGCCCACTGTGGAAGATGTTACCAGCAATAGTATGCTAGTGAAATGGAATGAACCAAAGGATAATGGAAGCCCCATCTTGGGTTACTGGCTTGAAAAACGTGAGGTTAATAGTACACATTGGTCTCGTGTCAATAGAAGCCTTCTAAATTCTTTAAAGACCAATGTAGAAGGCCTGTTAGAAGGACTGACCTATGTCTTCAGAGTATGTGCCGAAAATGCAGCTGGACCTGGAAAGTTCAGTCCTCCTTCAGATCCCAAAACAGCACGTGATCCAATCTGTAAGTAATTCCTTAAGATAAGTGGGGTACAGCACAATGATTGTAATTAACAAGTGTATATAATATATATATATATACACTTGAAAGTTAAGACAGCAATTTTAAATAATATCACAACAAAAAATGGTAATTATGTGAGGGGATGGAGGTGTTAACTAACCTTATTACAGTAGTCATTTCACAATATATACATGTATCAAATCATCATGTTGTATACCTTAAGCTTACATATATTAATAATATTACAATAAAGCTGGAAAAATCAAGCAAAATACAGGCAATGACTGTGGACACATATATTGAGGTTACAATGTAAAATTTTAAACATCTGTCTATATAACTTAAAAGTTTCATAAAACGGTACTTACCCATACCGCACGCAAGCACCATGGAAAAAGAAGGGGGATAGGTAAGCTACCATACATTTGAATACCATCAGTGAATTTTGATTTGTGTGTCTGCATTCATTCTAGCTCCTCCTGGCCCACCTGTGCCAAGGGTCGCTGACACTAGCTCCACAACTATTGAACTAGAATGGGAACCCCCAGCCTTCAATGGTGGTGGGGAAATTATTGGCTACTTTGTTGATAAGCAGCTGGTTGGCACAAATGAATGGTCACGCTGCACAGAGAAGATGATCAAGGTCCGTCAGTACACTGTCAAGGAAATCCGAGAAGGTGCCGATTACAAACTTCGAGTAAGTGCCGTCAATGTTGCAGGCGAAGGACCACCTGGAGAAACTGAACCTGTTACTGTGGCTGAACCACAAGGTATTTAAAACTTATAGGATAAAGATTATAGCTATTTTCCCAATAAGGGATTTTTTTTTTCCAACTTTCTTGGGCTAACGTGTGATTGCTCTCCTTCAACAGAGCCTCCAAATGTGGAACTAGATGTGTCTGTTAAGGCTGGAATACAAATCATGGCTGGAAAGCCTCTCAGAATTCCAGCTGTGGTAACTGGCCGTCCAGTGCCTACAAAAGTGTGGACCATAGAAGAAGGAGAACTGGATAAAGACCGTGTTGTAATAGAGAACGTTGGAACCAAATCTGAACTTATTATCAAGGAAGCATTGAGAAAAGATCATGGCAGATATGTGATTACAGCTACAAATAGCTGTGGCTCCAAATCTGCAGCAACCAGGGTGGAAGTTTTTGGTAAGGAAGGTTACATGGATTTTTATAGGCTTTTCCTAAGTGATATTATCTTATTATATTGATATTTTGGTTATTGTTTTATTTTTCAGATGTCCCTGGTCCAGTTCTTGACTTAAAACCTGTTGTAACCAATAGAAAGATGTGTCTTCTGAACTGGTCTGACCCAGCAGATGATGGGGGCAGTGAAATCACGGGCTTCATTATTGAAAGAAAGGATGCCAAGATGCATACTTGGAGACAACCAATAGAGACTGACAGATCTAAATGTGACATCACAGGTCTCCTTGAGGGACAAGAGTATAAGTTCAGAGTAATTGCCAAGAACAAGTTTGGCTGCGGCCCTCCTGTTGAAATAGGACCAATTCTTGCAGTTGATCCACTAGGTAAAGGAGAAAGTTTTCATGGTGTTTATGAAGTAAATATTGTTTGTTTCTCGTTATTGCATTTATTCATTGAGCCTTCTGGCTTTAAGTTCCCAACAGTCTCCAGATCTAAACTAGAGAATAGTAAGAAAGGTAAATGAAGTAACTACCAGCAACTTTAAGAATACCATATTTGCTATGTCTTCAATATAATTTTTGGCTCACTGTAATTTTTACACAAAACCAGTACTAAGACACCTGAATCTACTGGAACTTAGCAATAACATAAAAATAGTTTAGAAATGTTATATCTTTATAATAGAAGACAGTGGAGTAATCAATTTCATAGCCTAGTAGTTAAATATTGTTCATTGTTTTTCAAAGGCTACAGGATAGAAAGTGCCTTAAGATAAATGTCTTGGTTTTCCTTTAGACCTCAAGTAGTCCCCACCCTAGAAGGATATGGAGGCCCCAAATCAGAAAGAGCCATCCAAGAATAAAACAAACCAAAGGAAATCTCCTTGACCAATATGAACAAATATGAAACCCTAAAATTTGCACACACTAGTAATACACACTGACATACATACCATCCAAGAAAACAAAGTTTTTGAGGATGACCTGTTTCCCAAGAGACTGAGGGAGTCATTTCTCCACCACCACCACTACCAAAAAAAAAAAAAAACAAAATGACATCCTCCTGCACTCACTGTAACAGTTCATCTCAGAATTTTCATTGAGCTGGAGGTGAACAGATCAAGGCTTCTATAAAACTCTGCTTCTGGTTGCAACAATAGCCAGTAAGAGTGGCCTGGGTCTATTTTTACCACTCAAAGCTGCTTCCTTTGGTTTTGTGCTTGAGAACACCAAATAGCCACATGATATAAATTTTCTTCCCATTGCCCTTTAAACCCATACAAGACAGCATGACTCTCAGTGTATTCAGTGCTCACTGTCTGTTCATAAGAGGGAACACCTTGCTCTCAGTTGGTTATCCAAGGCAAAACTTCACAGACCTGCTCTCCTAGTTCATTAAGATGGGAAACTTCCCCAGTGGCAGAGAAAAAATACCTAAAATGCTAAATATTTTTAAAAGCATACATGCCTCTCCATTTATTTTCACTCAATAACCTTGATGCTAAAGTTTACTAAGAAAAATTCTGCCTATATGAATGCCTGTAGCTCTGGGAACAGATGTTTTGAGAAAGGTTTTAAAGACGGGTGTTATTAAGATTAGGCCAAACAGGAACCTATTTTGAAGTGAGACATTTCTGACATGAATATTCACTTCATGTTTGTCACTTCATCTTGCTTCTGGTTCAAGGTCCTCCAACGTCTCCTGAGAGGCTTACATATACAGAAAGGACAAAGTCCACTATCACACTTGACTGGAAAGAACCCCGCAGTGATGGTGGCAGCCCCATCCAAGGCTACATCATTGAAAAACGGCGTCACGACAAACCTGACTTTGAAAGAGTTAACACGCGACTCTGCCCAACCACATCTTTTCTGGTTGAAAATCTTGATGAACACCAAATGTATGAGTTCCGTGTCAAAGCTGTCAATGCATGTGGTGAAAGTGAACCATCCCTGCCTCTTAATGTGGTCATACAAGATGATGAAGGTGTGGAATATGAATATTATAATAGTTTTAATGCAATGTACAGTGTTGCCTTTATCTTAGAAGTTGGGCATGACTTATAACTTTGCTATTTTTTTCTGTTTCCCTTTATTTTATAGTACCTCCAACTATTAAGTTGCGCCTGTCTGTTCGAGGAGACACTATCAAGGTTAAGGCAGGAGAACCTGTTAACATTCCTGCAGATGTGACAGGCCTTCCAATGCCTAAGATCGAGTGGTCCAAGAATGACACTGTGATTGAAAAACCCACGGATGCCCTGAAGATAAGCACGGAAGAGGTATCCCGAAGTGAAGCAAAGACTGAGCTTAGCATTCCCAAAGCCATCCGGGAGGACAAAGGAACTTACACAATTACAGCTTCCAATCGCCTTGGCTCAGTCTTCCGAAATGTTCATGTTGAAGTATATGGTAAGTAATATGCTTTCTTATAGCAAAACAAAATCCAGTGTCTGTTTAAGAACTGCCTTCTCAGTCTCCTCTGTGGATTCCTTTCCAGATCGTCCATCCCCACCAAGAAATCTTGCTGTTACTGACATTAAAGCTGAATCTTGCTATTTGACATGGGATGCCCCTCTAGACAATGGTGGCAGTGAAATCACCCATTATGTCATTGACAAACGTGATGCAAGTAGAAAGAAATCTGAATGGGAGGAAGTCACCAACACTGCTGTAGAGAAGAGATATGGGGTAAATTCTTTTAAATGTTTTTTTTATACACATTAAAAAGACAAGACCTTGAATAAACACTGTTGTAGCATAACCTTGGAATTTAATGATTAAACTCAAAACCACACACAAAAAATTTCACTGTAGTTGTTAGAACCATGCACATAAAGCCAGTTAGTAAATATAATTATTTGATACACAGTCTATTTTACTTGAGATATTTACTTGAGATATTAGCTACAACAAATTTATATATTCTCATTTTAAGAGGCTTTCTCCATGTTAGAGTCTGCATATTTTAAAACTATATATTTGAGTTTATAGATTTATTTCATTTTATAGTCTTCTCTATCAAAATAACCAATTTTAAAATAAGTAGAAATCAACATAAGTATGTTCTTTTTAAGAAGTTACTGTTCTTCTCACTTCTAGATCTGGAAACTTATCCCCAACGGTCAGTACGAGTTCCGAGTTAGGGCAGTCAATAAATATGGAACCAGTGATGAGTGCAAATCCGATAAAGTGGTTATTCAAGATCCTTATCGCCTTCCTGGACCTCCAGGAAAACCAAAAGTTTTGGAGCGCACCAAAGGGTCAATGCTAGTGAGCTGGACTCCTCCCTTGGACAATGGCGGCTCTCCAATTACTGGCTATTGGCTAGAGAAGAGAGAAGAGGGTGGTGTCTACTGGTCACGTGTTAGCCGAGCACCAATAACCAAAGTGGGATTCAAAGGCTTAGAATTTAATGTTCCTCGTTTGATTGAAGGCGTTAAATACCAATTCAGAGCAATGGCAATAAACTCTGTGGGAATTGGCCCTCCCAGTGAACCTTCGGATCCAGAAGTTGCAGGAGACCCCATATGTAAGTATGCTTCCATTTCTGTAATTTATAAAGGGCAAAGCCAGCGAAAGGATAACTCTGCTTTCAAATTCCTTGTGTTTTTCTATGCCTAATTATTTTATTTATTAAATTTAAAAGTTTCATACTTAGATTATTAGAAGTATATATGCATATATGTATGTATACATACACTAAACATTACTGTATATGTATACATACAAATACATATATACATACACAAACATAAAATCTCAGTTTTAAAACTTTTGAATTAAACTTAGTATTTTAATGAGAAATCCCAATATTAATGACCTTGGACTGTAAGATCCTCTCTGCTCCCATATTTTATTAAAGCCCTTTCTCATTAGATACTTTGGAAATTTATCCCACTCAGTAAACAGTCGGAGCCTCCAATGGGAGTTTTTTAAGAAAATCAAAATCTTTTGAACTTTTTAGTTATATTTATTACACAAAGGTCTAAGGTTTTCAAGCATAGTTGATGAGGTAAAATAAAAGATAAAAAATACTTAAGAAATATCTATGAGCAGATCAGTTCAAAACTTAAAATACCATGGCCTTAATGTTTTTTCTTTTCTTTTTCTTTTTTTCATTTTTTGGATCCTCCCCAACCTGGTCTTAATGTTTAATTGTATTTACTATGTAATATATTTGATTAGATTCTCTGTAGAAAAAATTAGTTATTTGTTAAAAAGAAACAAAATACTCTTAAGTTCTCTATGGATGACATGTATAAAATGAAGTACAAGCTTTACACAATGTCAGTGTGGTAGCCAATGAGGTTTATCTGAGGCACAATTATTGCTAATTGAAAATGAAGTGCAGCCATTCACTCAGCAAGCTAGTACTGAACATGAGTTATGTGCAAGAAACTGTGTTAGGCACTGGAGAGGGAAAAGCTATGGTTAAAAAGATAAAGTGAAAGAATCTCTGTAATTGTAAATCACTGTCAAAAATGTAAAGGCTTGTTATGTGATCTGATTACTGTAGACAACAACTGTGTAGGACATTAATAGTTTGTGTTCAAAGGTTTACCAGCTAATAGTGAAATTCATCTTTAATTTTAATTTTATGGTGAAATAAGGTAAGTTTTTCAGTAGAGAACATTGCAGAACCTCTTCAAAGGGATCTCAAAAGTAAAATAGTAGCGTTTCACTCGCCATGTGTAAATGGAATACAGATCTATCTAGAGATAGCCAACAGTTTGTCTAATCCCAGTTTGTTGTCTGCTTTCTTTGTTTTTGCATTAATAATGAAAGAAAATAGACTATTTCTTGTCTTTTTCTCCCCTAGAAGGTGATTTATTCTTTTGAAATTCCTATTTTAATATTCTTATAAATTAAAAATGATTATGTATTGTAAAACATTACTGTGGTATATAAATCTAGTATTCCATCAACTTGAAGACATTATATATACACATATTTATTTTCCCCCTCCCTAGACCCGCCTGGGCCACCTTCTTGCCCAGAGGTAAAAGATAAAACTAAGTCAAGCATCTCATTAGCATGGAAACCTCCAACTAAAGATGGTGGCAGTCCAGTCAAAGGATACATTGTAGAAATGCAAGAAGAAGGTACTACTGACTGGAAAAGAGTAAATGAACCAGATCAGCTTATAACTACCTGTGAACATGTGGTGCCAAATTTGAAAGAACTCAAAAAGTACAGATTCAGAGTGAAAGCTGTCAATGAAGCTGGTGAATCTGAACCAAGTGAAGCAACTGGAGAGATCCCTGCTACTGATATTCAAGGTACTAGTCCTTATTCCATTTATGTACTCATTCTTTGTCATGAAATTGATTAAGTTACTGAAGATATGACCATTAATTTTTTGAATAAGGTGAGCTAAATCCTGTTACATTATTCATGGGTTACAGAGGTACCAGAAGTTTACATTGACATTGGAGCCCAGGACTGTCTGATTTGTCAAGCTGGCTCACAGATCAGGATTCCCGCTGTCATCAAGGGGCGCCCAACACCCAAATCATCTTGGGAATTTGATGGAAAGGCAAAGAAGGCAATGAAGGTAAGAAAATTATAATTCTCTGTGTCTTCCACTAAATCACTCTAAGGAATATTTATATTACAACTGTCCATCTTCTTTTCTAACAGGATGGAGTTCATGATATACCTGAAGATGCACAGGTAAAAAAAAAAAAATAAAAATGACTCATAACCTAGTTGACTTCAATACTGCTATTATTTCATTCAATATAAACTACTGGGGTTTTTTTGTACAGCTGGAGACTGCTGAAAACTCATCAGTGATTATTATTCCGGAGTGTAAACGATCTCACACAGGCAAATACAGCATCACAGCCAAGAATAAAGCAGGACAAAAGACTGCAAACTGCAGAGTTAAAGTCATGGGTATGAAAGACTTTAAAAGTTATTACGGAATAAGAATAAATTACTGTATTTTTTAAAAGCTACATTACTTATATTGTGATATGCATTCAACAGATGTACCAGGGCCACCCAAAGATCTGAAAGTCAGTGACATCACAAGAGGCAGTTGCAGACTGAGCTGGAAGATGCCAGATGATGATGGAGGAGACAGGATCAAAGGCTATGTTATCGAGAAGAAGACTATTGATGGGAAAGCCTGGACTAAAGTCAATCCAAACTGTGGAAGCACCTCGTTTGTGGTTCCTGATCTCATCTCTGGACAGCAGTATTTCTTCCGCGTACGTGCTGAAAACCGTTTTGGTATTGGTGCACCTGTGGAAACCATTCAGAGGACCACTGCCAGAGATCCAATATGTAAGTTTTTACATCTGTGATTAAAATAGCATCTCTAACTTGAAAAACAGAGTTTTAAACAATGTTTAATACACCTTTTATCTATTTTTAAAGATCCTCCTGATCCTCCAATTAAACTCAAAATTGGCCTCATAACAAAGAGCACAGTACACTTGTCATGGAAACCCCCCAAGAATGACGGAGGCTCCCCTGTCACCCACTATATTGTTGAGTGCCTTGCATGGGACTCTACTGGGAAAAAGAAAGAAGCATGGAGACAGTGCAATAAGCGTGATGTGGAAGAGCTGGAATTTGCTGTTGAAGATCTCGTTGAGGGTGGAGAATATGAATTCAGAGTCAAAGCCGTCAATGCTGCAGGAGTCAGCAAACCTTCGGCCACTGTTGGCCCTATCATTGTCAAAGACCAGACATGTAAGTACCAACATGTTAGTACAGAACATCCTCTTTATGAATGTCTTTCAAGATGTTTAATAGTCCAAAATTAAAAGTGATGATATTTGTACATCAGGAAGCTACCACAGGTTGAGTGTGGACATGGGCACATCACTCAATCACTCATTCCCTCCATTTTCACAGAATTATCCTATTTCCTTACATATTACCTTTTCCTTGCTTAAATAAGATGATGTTTGGAATTTCCTTAAGATCATTTTTCTCCATGCATGCTGTCTTATTTACCAGAAATCAAAGCACTTCCCCTGCATGTTCCTCCAAAGGGACATAAAGTAACCATTGACTTGCTCAGCAGCTGTCAAGAATTGTATACCTTCACAACCAAGTTTCTTTTCATCTATTGGAGAAAAATGCATATCCATTTTCATAGATAAAATATGCACACAAATATAGTAAAATTCTTCCTCTCATTATTATTATCATCACTACTGCTGTATAGTTGTTCAATTCTTCCAAATTTAGGGGGGCTATAGTCACAACCCTCTTTGCACATTCTTAGACTAAAGTTATAGAAAACAGAAATTTGCTTTGACTCTAACAGTTATATGTGTTCAAAAGGGAACTCATCTCTGAATTTACATGGTAGGTCCCCTCATAACTGCAGAAATACTATCAGGAATATCAAGACAGAACTCCCATGCCTAAGCTACCATAATTTTCACATCTCTCTGCCCTTTTGCAATATCTACATGCATAATGATGTCAGGTGAAAGGCTGTACATAGCCACATGTAGATAAAGGATGATGACCACATGTACCTGTTGCCCTAATTGATAGAAATTAGTTGAAGACAGATCTGCCTGCTCTTTTTATTGGGCTGGGCTACAAAGCCTGCTTATCATAAATCCAGATACCTTTATAGTCATGTGAATTCTGTTTTCTATCCTTTAGTGTTTTATGTTCCTGATGACAATTTTTTGTTTTAATAATCTAGGCCCACCATCAATTGATCTAAAAGAATTCATGGAGGTTGAAGAAGGAACTGATGTTAACATTGTGGCCAAAATTAAAGGTGTGCCATTCCCAACACTAACCTGGTTTAAAGCTCCTCCAAAGAAGCCAGAAAATAAAGAACCTATTATCTACGACACCCATGTCAACAAACTGGTGGTGGATGATACTTGCACCTTAGTTATTCCACAGTCTCGCAGGAGTGACACTGCCTTATATACCATCACAGCAGTGAATAATCTGGGAACAGCATCAAAGGAGATGAGACTGAACGTCCTTGGTAAAGATTGCATGGTTTTATGAAAACTACATATTTTTCTGTTCATAAATATAATACTTGGCTTTGAAATCATTCCACTAATGTAGTTTTCCTTTTTTAAACCATTTTAGGTCGCCCTGGCCCTCCAGTGGGACCAATAAAGTTTGAATCTGTATCAGCAGACCAAATGACAATATCTTGGCTTCCACCTAAAGATGATGGTGGGTCTAAGATTACAAATTATGTAATTGAGAAAAGAGAAGCTAATAGGAAGACATGGGTGCATGTCTCCAGTGAACCTAAAGAGTGTACATACACCATTCCCAAATTGCTAGAAGGCCATGATTATGTATTCCGAATCATGGCCCAGAATAAATACGGTGTTGGGGAACCTCTTGACAGTGAACCTGAAACAGCAAGAAACCTCTTCTGTAAGTAGGACATGTTTCACATATAAAGTCTTTCTTATTTGTGTTTTTCACAATTTCTTATAAATCAGTGTGATTTTTCTTTCCCATAGCTGTCCCCGGAGCACCAGATAAACCAACAATCAGCAGTGTGACTCGTAACTCCATGACTGTCAACTGGGAAGAGCCAGAATATGATGGAGGCTCTCCTGTGACAGGATACTGGCTGGAAATGAAAGACACTACTTCAAAGAGATGGAAGAGAGTTAACAGAGATCCTATCAAAGCCATGACTTTGGGTGTTTCTTATAAAGTGACTGGTCTTATTGAAGGTTCTGATTATCAATTCCGAGTATATGCCATCAATGCTGCTGGTGTGGGTCCAGCAAGTCTGCCATCAGACCCAATGACCGCTAGAGATCCAATTGGTAAGCCTTGAAACCATTTCATTTATTTATTTTTTTCCAACATGCCATGGAAAAGTGAAGAATATTAATGTATACTGGTTCTTTCCAGCCCCTCCTGGTCCTCCATTTCCCCAAGTCACCGACTGGACTAAATCATCTGCAGATTTGGAGTGGTCTCCCCCACTAAAAGATGGTGGATCCAAAGTAACTGGATATATTGTTGAATATAAAGAAGAAGGAAAAGAAGAATGGGAAAAGGTAACTTAACACTTGCATTATAGAATGCACTATGAATAAACTAAAAATGTAGCAGTTATTCTCAATCTCATTAACTTCTACCTGTATTTTTTTGGCCTGTATGGTGTGGTTTGGTTGGTTGGCATGTCATTCTGTAATCAGCCATGGGTCTGATTCATGGTCAGGGCACACACCTCGGTTGAGGGTTCAGTCCCCAGTCTGGGTGCATATGGGAGGCAACCAATCAATGTTTCTGTCACATGATTGTTTCTTTCTCTCTGGAATAAAAAAGAAAAGAAAGAAGTCATAAAAATAACATCATTATAACTGATAATCCAAACATCTGTTATGTTAAAAATCTAATGAAAAGTCATATTATTGTTAATTTACCTTTTGGTTATAAATCCTAAAAAGGTGACATAAATGAATAATACAGTCTTTTTTCTCAATCATGTGACAATAATTTTAAAACATAACTCCTGGCAAGATAGTCCATTCAGTGCCTACCTGTATTTCCTGATTCCTAAAACCTAAACTGGCAACAATTTCCCCAAAGACAGATTATGTCATTGGTTATGTTTTAGAACACTATTCAAACACGTAGCTACCAACAACTATTGTAATTATAAAATGCTTGTGATTTGTCCCTAGGCTAAAGATAAAGAAGTGAGAGGAACAAAACTCGTTGTGACAGGATTAAAAGAAGGAGCATTCTATAGATTTAGAGTTAGAGCAGTCAACATTGCTGGCATTGGAGAACCTGGAGAAGTCACAGATGCCATTGAAATGAAAGACAGAATTGGTAATTAATACTTCTATTATTTTTTACATGAATTCATGTTTGGGATTGGAACTGTAAATCGCATTTATAACTTTCAACTGTTTTCCAGTGTCACCTGATCTTCAGCTAGATGCCAGCGTCAGAGACAGAATTGTGGTCCATGCTGGAGGGGTGATCCGAATCATCGCCTATGTGTCTGGGAAACCTCCTCCAACCATCACCTGGAGCATGAATGAAAGAGCATTACCTGCAGAAGCCAACATTGAGTCTACAGCCATTAGCTCATCCATGGTCATCAAGAATTGCCAGAGGAGCCACCAAGGTGTCTACTCCCTTCTTGCCAAAAATGAAGGGGGAGAAAGGAAGAAGACAATTATCGTTGATGTATTAGGTAAATACTTTTCAATCTGTCCACACAACTTAAAAATAACATTTTCATTTCATCTACAACAAAGCTATGTTAAAATAAAACAACGTTACAATCCTATTAACCACTACTAACATTTTTAAATGTCTTCCTTATTTCTTTATCCTATACATGTTTTATATGGTTGTATTCATATTATAGTTTTGTATGTTGAGTTTTATATAACATGCCACCATAAGCTCCTACTATGCTATTATCTTTCATAAGCGCAACTTCCTGCAAATGTATGTGAATGTTTCACAGTCTATTAAGGTTGACCATTTGCACATCATGGGAATTGTGTATCTTTATTTGCTAATTATTACAATACTGCAAAATTCCCTTAGAAGAGTTTCTGCATTCCAGTTGAAGAGAAGCATCATATTCAGTTGTCAATATTGCATTTCTAGTCACTGAATTTAGAGTTGAACTCCACAAAGCTTTTTCATGCCTCTTGCTGGCTGCTTTATACCAATAATTTGCTCAGACAGTAAAGCCGTCCCACTCAGATCTCTCTCTCAGCATGTCCCTAGGCACAATCATATTCCAAGCAGACAGTTGTTTTGTGAAAATAACTGGTTCTCTATTGAATATAATTAACTTATGAAAACTTTATGGTTTCATTAATGAAAATGGTATGTGGAAAAAATATCTCATCGAGCAATATCCTACAAGATTTTAGGTTAGTTTCAAGCAACTACAGGCTCAGGTTAGTTTCAAACACCCTTTTGCCCAGTGGCTATTATTTTAACTTGATAACTGGTCTACTTTCAGGTTAAATTGCCACCCTCTCAAAGGTCATTCTGAGATTTGGAATCTCTTATGCTCCTCATTGATTCACTGGTGGCCAGAAAAACTTTCTCCTTTGAACAATAAACTGGACATAAAAAAGTAGCTATGTTATCACTCCTCACTTCTTGCTGTCTTCCTCTGGGCAACTCCCTCCTGTCCTGAGTCACAAATTACAAAAGAAAAAAAAAGTACTTTTCCTTCAGCTTCTATTTAAATAGTGGTAAACTGTAACTGTTGCAAACGTACTTTGTTAAAAAATATAGTGGAAAATAAATACCAAGTGGAGGAGAAATAACTCAATAAACACAACACCTTATTTTCTTCATAACATTTCCCCATTCATTTTATTTTATTTTTTAAATTTTATTGTTGTTGTATTACATCCATTCCCTTTTTGCTCCCCTCTGTCCCCCTCCCCACCCACCCATTCCCCCCAAAGTCAATCCCACCTGTTGTCCATGTCCATGGTTCCTTTATACTAGGTTCTTGTCTAAGCTGCTCCCCTTCTTTGCCTCTGCCTCCCCCCCCCCCCGCACTATTATTTTTTTTTAATCCACCTGAGGACTTTTTTTCATTGCTTTTAGAGAGAAAGGGAGAGAGAGTTTAGAGGGAAAGGGAGGGAGAGAGGGAGAGAAACATCAATGTGAGAAACATTGATCGGTTGCCTCTCATATGTACCCACAACTGAACCCACACGCTAGGTATGTGCCATTTGTGAGACAACACCCAACCGAGCCACACTGGCCAGGGCTTGTCTCCTTTTCTAAAAACAAAGGTAACAAATATTGAGCCCTATAGCTCATTGAAAATAAACAACTAGAAATCTTTTTCTCTTATTGCCAGATGTGCCAGGTCCTGTGGGAACACCATTCCTGGCTGACAACCTAACCAACGACTCCTGCAAACTGACGTGGTTTTCTCCAGAGGATGATGGAGGCTCTCCAATCACCAATTATGTCATTCAAAAACGGGAAGCTGATCACAGAGCATGGACCCCAGTGACGTACACAGTCACCCGACAAAACGCCACCGTCCAGGGTCTCATCCAAGGAAAAGCCTACTTTTTCCGAATTGCAGCTGAAAATAGTATTGGTATAGGCCCATTTGTTGAAACAACAAGTGAAATTGTCATCAGAGATCCAATAAGTAAGTACAATTTAAAACAATTACAATCTCCATCTCTTCACTCAATGATCTTTAAAAAGCTATGGTGACAAAATAGGTCAAATGTATAAATGCCAAACATTTTCTTCATTTGACAGGCATTCATTAGGTAAATACTCAGTATCTGATATTGGTAGTATTTGAATGTGGTTGTGCAAAAGATTATGGGAATGTATCTGGTTCTTCAAATCTTTCTATACTACATTGATTTTTTTTTTTTTAAGTTCCCACTTAATGACATAAATATGAAGTGTTTTCCTAACTTAAACAGTACAAGTCTGGAGAACTTTCTTAAATTATTTGGCCTCAATGAACCTCTACTCCTCATTTGTCAGAGGAAATAGGTTATATTGGGTCCTTTTTAGCTCTCATGTTCTACAACGAGATCTCATTTGTTATTATCAAAGCAGATAGTTTAATGTTTAAATGCAATCCTCAGGAAGTATATTATTTACTACATTCTTTTTTTTTAAGATTTTACTTTTCGAGAAAGGGGAAAGGAGAGAAAAAGAGAGGGAGAGAAACATCAATGTATGGTTGCCTTTCACCTGCCTCCAGCTACAAACCCGGCTGGTGACCTGGCTTGCAACCTAGTTATGTTGCCCTGGCTGGGATTCGAACCAACAACCTTTGGGTTCACAGGCTGGCATCTTATCCACTGTGCCACCAGCCAGAGCTTATTTACTACCTTCTTAATATGACATTTTTCACTGTAATTCTATACTTACATTTACAGCTGTACCAGAGCGTCCTGAAGACCTGGAAGTCAAAGAAGTTACTAAAAATTCTGTTAGTTTGACTTGGAATCCTCCTAAGTATGATGGTGGATCAGAAATTATTAACTACATCCTTGAAAGCCGCCTCATTGGAACTGAGAAGTTCCACAAAGTTACACAGGACAACTTGCTTAGCAGAAAATACACTGTTAAAGGCTTAAAAGAAGGTGATACCTATGAGTTCCGTGTTAGTGCTGTCAACATTGTTGGACAAGGCAAGCCATCATTTTGCACCAAGCCAATCACTTGCAAGGATGAACTGGGTATGTGTTCCATGCAGTTTAGTTTTTGAAAACTTGTACATTTATAGATTTATCAAAAAACATCAGTAAAACTGACTTGCCTTTATCATTATAAATTTCAGCTCCTCCAACACTTGACCTTGACTTCAGAGATAAGATCACAATTCGAGTCGGTGAAGCTTTTGCCCTCACTGGCCATTATTCAGGCAAACCAAAGCCTAAGGTAACTTGGTTCAAAGATGAAGCCGATGTGCTAGAAGACGACCGCACTCACATAAAGACCACCCCGACAACACTGGCTCTGGAGAAAATCAAGGCCAAACGTTCAGACTCTGGCAAATATTCTGTAGTTGTAGAGAATAGCACAGGCTCCAGGAAAGGTTTCTGTCAAGTTAATGTTGTTGGTAAGTATTACTTCGCAAGAAAAATAGACATTCTGTCCTTTCCAAAGCAGAAATGAAAATAACATTTTGTGCTGTGTTCTTTTTCCTGTAGACCGTCCTGGACCACCAGTAGGACCAGTTATTTTTGATGAGGTGACCAAAGATTACATGGTCATCTCTTGGAAGCCACCTTTAGATGATGGAGGCAGTGAAATTACCAATTATATTATTGAGAAGAAGGAGGTGGGCAAGGATGTTTGGATGCCTGTGACATCTGCATGTGCTAAAACAACATGCAAAGTTTCTAAACTGCTTGAAGGAAAAGATTATATTTTCCGGATATATGCAGAAAATCTGTACGGAATAAGTGATCCTCTGGTGTCTGATTCAATGAAAGCCAAAGATCGCTTCAGTATGTATTATGTTTCATTTTAGTGATTCAATGTTTGCTATTATTAATAGGAAACATTACATTTCTAACACATTTTGCTAATATTTATTATAGGAGTTCCTGATGCACCTGACCAGCCAATTGTCACAGAAGTTACCAAAGACTCTGCTTTAGTAACCTGGAACAAGCCAAATGATGGTGGAAAGCCCATAACAAACTACATCCTGGAAAAGAGGGAAACTATGTCTAAACGATGGGCTAGAGTTACCAAAGACCCAATCCATCCATACACCAAATTTAGGGTCCCTGATCTTCTAGAAGGGTGTCAATATGAATTCCGGGTTTCTGCAGAAAACGAAATTGGTATTGGAGATCCAAGCCCACCATCCAAACCAGTCTTTGCTAAAGATCCAATTGGTATAGTATTAAAGTATAAAGTATTCATTCACTTTTCATATTCTCCAACTTTGTTTTCAAGTATATTCTAACTCTTCTTTTTTCCCTTCATTATGCAGCTAAACCAAGTCCACCTGTTAATCCTGAAGCAATAGACACAACATGTAATTCAGTTGACCTAACTTGGCAGCCACCACGTCACGATGGTGGGAGCAAGATTCTGGGTTACATTGTTGAATACCAAAAAGTTGGTGATGAAGAGTGGAAAAGAGCCAATCACACTCCTGAATCGTGTCCTGAAACTAAATATAAAGTCACTGGCCTTCGGGATGGTCAATCCTATAAATTTAGAGTACTAGCAGTCAATGAAGCTGGTGAATCAGATCCAGCTCATGTTCCCGAGCCTGTGCTAGTAAAAGACAGACTTGGTGAGTAGCGTTCTCAGCTGCATTTGCAAAGAAAACAGGTGTCTCATTGCATGTGCTTATTTGTAAAATACATTAACAAATCAAACCTGAAAGTACCATTCTCTTTATTCTAGAACCCCCTGAGTTGATTCTTGATGCCAACATGGCAAGAGAACAACATATAAAGGTTGGTGATACTCTAAGACTCAGTGCCATCATCAAAGGAGTGCCATTCCCAAAAGTAACTTGGAAAAAAGGAGACAGAGAAGCTCCAACTAAAGCAAGAATTGATGTTACTCCAGTTGGTAGCAAGCTGGAAATTCGTAATGCTGCCCACGAGGATGGTGGAATTTATTCCTTAACAGTGGAGAATCCAGCTGGTTCAAAAACTGTCTCAGTAAAAGTAGTTGTATTAGGTAAGAATTTTAATGCTTCTGATGTTTTTGATGTAACAACAAATTAAAAGTAAACTGTGATACATCTTAAGTTCCCATCTGGGTCAAATCACATGTAACCACATTGTTTAACACTTTTCAGATAAGCCTGGGCCACCTCGAGATCTGGAAGTCAGTGAAATTAGGAAAGATTCTTGCTACCTTACTTGGAAGGAACCACTGGATGATGGTGGTTCTGTTGTTACAAATTACGTGGTTGAGAGAAGAGATGTTGCCAGTGCACAGTGGTCACCTCTCTCAACTACATCAAAGAAAAAGAGTCACTGGGCTAAACATCTCAATGAAGGCAACCAGTACCTTTTCCGAGTAGCTGCCGAGAACCAGTATGGACGTGGTCCTTTCGTAGAAACACCTAAACCCATCAAGGCTGTCGACCCTCTTCGTAAGTTGCTGTCTCTAAATACAGAAGTATTGTTTGTTGTTGAGAATATCATTTATTCATCATAACTTTTTCTTTTGAAAAGATCCCCCAGGGCCACCCAAGGACCTACACCATGTAGATGTTGACAAGACTGAAGTCTCCCTTGTGTGGAATAAGCCAGATCGTGATGGTGGTTCTCCAATCACTGGATATTTGGTGGAATATCAAGAAGAAGGAACCCAAGACTGGATTAAGTTTAAGACTGTGACAAACTTAGAATGTGTTGTTACTGGACTACAGCAAGGAAAGACCTATAGATTCCGTGTAAAAGCTGAAAATATTGTGGGTCTTGGTCTCCCTGACACAACTATTCCTATAGAATGTCAGGAAAAACTAGGTAATTTGGGGGTTGGCATTACTATTTTATTTCTTCTTAACATTACTCATATTGTAAAAAAAAAAAAATCTAATTTCCTGGTGTTTGCTTTTTAGTGCCTCCATCTGTGGAGCTGGATGTGAAATTAATTGAAGGCCTTGTCGTAAAAGCTGGAACTACAGTCCGATTCCCAGCCATTATAAGAGGTGTGCCCATTCCTACTGCAAAGTGGACATCTGATGGCAGTGAGATTAAAACAGATGAGCATTACACAGTTGAAACTGACAACTTCTCTTCAGTACTTACCATTAAGAACTGCTTAAGGAAAGACACTGGGGAATATCAAATCACAGTCTCCAATGCAGCTGGCAGCAAAACAGTAGCTGTACATCTTACTGTCCTTGATGTTCCTGGTCCACCAACAGGTCCTATTAACATTCTGGATGTTACCCCTGAACATATGACTATCTCATGGCTGCCACCTAAGGATGATGGAGGAAGCCCTGTGATAAATTACATCGTTGAGAAACGAGATACAAGAAAAGATACATGGGGTGTTGTCTCTTCAGGAAGCAGTAAGACAAAGTTGAAAGTCCCACATCTGCAAAAGGGCTGTGAATATATTTTCCGAGTGACAGCAGAAAATAAGATGGGTGTTGGCCCACCCCTTGACTCAACACCTACTGTTGCTAAACATAAATTTAATCCTCCATCGCCTCCTGGTAAACCAGTGGTTACTGACATTACTGAAAATGCTGCAACAGTGTCCTGGACTCTGCCAAAATCTGACGGTGGCAGTCCAATAACTGGTTACTATGTGGAACGGCGAGAAATAACTGGCAAATGGGTGAGGGTCAACAAAACACCTATAGCAGACCTGAAATTTAGAGTGACAGGACTCTATGAGGGAAACACATATGAGTTTAGAGTTTTTGCTGAAAATCTTGCAGGCCTAAGCAACCCATCTCCAAGTTCTGACCCAATAAAAGCTTGCCGGCCCATCAAACCACCTGGACCACCGATTAATCCTAAACTGAAAGACAAGAGCAGAGAAACAGCTGACCTGGTGTGGACAAAGCCTCTCAGTGATGGTGGTAGCCCCATTCTAGGATATGTAGTGGAATGTCAGAAAGCTGGTACAACCCAGTGGAACAGGATTAACAAAGATGAACTCATTAGGCAATGTGCCTTTAGGGTACCTGGACTAATTGAAGGAAATGAGTACAGATTCCGTATAAAGGCAGCTAATATTGTGGGAGAGGGGGAGCCCAGAGAACTAGCAGAATCTGTGATTGCAAAAGACATCCTTCATCCTCCAGAAGTAGAACTTGATGTTACTTGTCGTGATGTTATTACTGTTAGAGTGGGCCAAACTATCCATATTATTGCTCGAGTCAAAGGCAGACCTGAACCAGACATAACTTGGTCCAAGGAAGGCAAAGTATTGGTCCGAGAAAAGCGGGTTGACATCATTCAGGATCTACCTCGTGTTGAGTTACAAATTAAAGAAGCTGTGAGAACTGATCATGGCAAGTATATCATCTCTGCTAAGAACAGCAGTGGACATGCCCAAGGTTCTGCCATTGTTAATGTGCTCGACAGACCTGGGCCTTGCCAGAATTTAAAGGTTACCAATGTAAACAAAGAGAATTGTACAATTTCTTGGGAAAACCCACTAGACAATGGTGGCTCAGAGATAACTAATTTCATAGTGGAATATCGCAAACCGAGCCAGAAAGGCTGGTCAATTGTTGCTTCAGATGTCACTAAGCGATTAATCAAGGCCAACCTTTTAGCCAACAATGAGTACTATTTCCGAGTTTGTGCTGAGAATAAAGTAGGTGTTGGGCCAACCATTGAAACAAAAACTCCAATTCTGGCTATTAACCCTATTGATAGACCAGGTGAGCCTGAAAACCTTCACATTGCAGATAAAGGAAAGACATTTGTCTACCTAAAGTGGCGGCGGCCTGACTATGATGGTGGCAGCCCGAATCTATCATATCATGTGGAGAGGAGGCTAAAGGGTTCTGCTGACTGGGAAAGGGTCCACAAAGGAAGCATTAAAGAAACCCACTATATGGTTGACAAATGTGTTGAAAACCAGATTTATGAGTTCAGAGTACAAACCAAGAATGAAGGGGGGGAAAGTGATTGGGTGAAGACAGAGGAAGTTGTTGTGAAAGAAGATTTACAGAAACCAGTACTTGATCTGAAATTAAGTGGTGTGCTGACTGTCAAAGCAGGGGAGACCATTAGACTTGAGGCAGGCGTTAGAGGCAAACCCTTTCCAGAAGTTTCATGGACCAAGGACAAAGATGCGACAGACTTAACAAGATCACCAAGGGTCAAGATTGATACCAGTGCTGATTCATCTAAATTCACTCTCACTAAAGCAAAGCGAAGTGATGGTGGTAAATATGTAATTACAGCAACTAACACAGCTGGCAGTTTTGTAGCCTATGCCACTGTCAATGTTTTGGATAAGCCTGGTCCTGTAAGAAATCTGAAAATTTCTGATGTGTCCAGTGATAGGTGTACTATTCGCTGGGATCCACCAGAGGATGATGGCGGCTGTGAAATCCAAAACTATATTCTAGAAAAATGTGAAAGCAAACGAATGGTTTGGTCTACCTATTCTGCTAATGTCTTAACACCAGGTGCTACAGTAACACGCCTCATAGAAGGCAATGAATATATTTTCAGAGTCCGTGCAGAAAATAAAATAGGCACAGGGCCTCCAACAGAAAGCAAACCAGTCATTGCAAAAACAAAATTTGATAGACCTGGTCGCCCTGACCCTCCAGACATCACTAAAGTAAGCAAAGAAGAAATGACTGTGGTTTGGAGCCCACCTGAATATGATGGTGGAAAGTCCATTACCGGATACTATTTGGAGAAAAAAGAAAAACATTCAACAAGATGGGTCCCTGTTAACAAAAGTGCAATCCCTGAGAGACGTTTGAAAGTACAGAATCTCTTCCCAGGACATGAATATCAGTTCCGTGTCAAGGCAGAAAATGAAATTGGAATTGGAGAACCATCCTTGCCATCAAGGCCAGTGGTGGCAAAAGACCCCATAGGTATGATATTCTTGCTTTTTCTGATATTACACAAACTCAATCCCAAGTACAGAGTTATTAGACAAATAAATCTGTAACATCAAAACTTTATTTTATCCAATATTTTTTTAAGTAGATCTTTTACTAAATCACCTGAAAGGTACAATGGTAGATCCTAGTACTCTGTAACTAAGATATTGAAAAGTCTATCTCTGATTGAGAATAGACTATATAAAATTATTCATTAAAGTATCGCTTATAGTACTTATCCATGTGTAAATTTATTATTTTTTAAATATTTTATCTATTAGTTTTAGAGAGAGAGGAAGAGAAAAAGGCAGAGAGGGAGAGCGACATCAATGTATGGTTGCCTTTCACCTTGTAAATTTATTCTTATATAATTTATTTTCAGAACCACCTGGCCCACCAACCAACCTCAAAGTGGTTGATACAACTAAAAGTTCCATAACTCTTGCATGGGGAAAACCAGTATATGATGGTGGCGCACCAATAATTGGATATGTTGTAGAAATTAGACCAAAGAAACCAGATACATCACCTGACGAAGGCTGGAAAAGGTGCAATGCTGCAGCACAACTCATTCGTATGGAATTCACTGCCACCAGTTTGGATGAAAACCAGGAATATGAGTTCAGAGTGTGTGCCCAAAACCAGGTTGGCATTGGGCGCCCTGCAGAACTAAAGGATGCCATTAAACCTAAAGAAATCTTAGGTGAAGCCCTATTTTATCACTTCATTCAAACTTCTCATATGGTTTCCCCCAAATTTTTTAGAGCCAACTAACGGCATTCGTGTCATTTGCAGAACCTCCGGAAATTGATTTGGATGCAAGCATGAGAAAACTGGTCGTAGTGAGAGCAGGATGCCCAATTCGACTCTTTGCCATAGTGAGAGGACGACCAGCCCCTAAAGTCACTTGGAGAAGAATGGGAATTGATAACGTGGTCAGAAAAGGACAAGTTGATCTGGTTGATACTATGGCCTTCCTCGTCATCCCTAATTCTACTCGTGATGACTCGGGAAAATATTCCTTGACACTTGTGAACCCAGCTGGAGAAAAGGCTGTGTTCGTGAATGTCAGAGTATTAGGTGGGTTGCTAACAAACTTCTTCCTCCCATTCAAAAATGCATCAGTTAATAAGGAGGCCGAGGAGACATGTATATCTGATTTTGTGGTTCTTTACAGATACTCCTGGACCTGTGTCTGATTTAAAAGTTTCAGATGTCACTAAAACATCGTGCCACATTTCCTGGGCCCCTCCTGAGAATGATGGTGGGAGCCAAGTGACACATTATATTGTGGAGAAACGTGAGGCAGAGAGAAAGACGTGGGCAACAGTAACCCCAGAAGTTAAGAAAACGAGCTTCCATGTCAGCAATCTTGTTCCTGGGAATGAATATTTCTTCAGAGTAACTGCTGTCAATGAGTATGGCCCTGGCGTCCCAACAGATGTCCCCAAACCAGTGCTGGCCTCAGATCCTCTAAGTAAGGATCTTCCTCTTTTCTTCCTCTTTTAAACTCTGGTCTCTTACTTTAGCAAGGTCAAAATACCAAAATATTTTGATTCACTACTGTAAAAGCTTTAATTTGTAGAAACCAAACAGTACAAATAAATATCTAACTCACTTCTTAATTCATCTTGTAGACTATTTACCTTCAACATACCCAACAACAGTTTTCATATAATTTGAAGCAAGTGGTGTACTAAGCACTTAAGTATATTAACAAATGGATTTGATTAGGTTACCTGGACAGTTTTCTAAATCATGTTTTTCTTCTAGGTGAACCAGATCCCCCAAGGAAACTGGAAGTTACTGAAATGACAAAGAACAGCGCTACATTAGCGTGGTTACCTCCCCTGCGTGACGGAGGTGCTAAAATCGATGGCTACATCATAAGTTACAGAGAGGAAGAGCAGCCTGCCGATCGCTGGACAGAGTACTCAGTGGTTAAAGATCTCAGCCTTGTTGTCACTGGTCTCAAGGAGGGAAAGAAATACAAATTTAGAGTAGTTGCCAGGAATGCTGTTGGAGTCAGTTTGCCCAGAGAAGCAGAAGGAGTGTATGAAGCCAAAGAACAGTTGTGTAAGTCACCCTTGTGTCATTTTTATCATGTGGTAAAGTTTATTAGAATTTTCTGATCACATGTAGAGAGTTCACCCTGAGGAATATAGTTCTAGAAATACTTAAATAATAGTAGAGAACCGTGGTTCTAGACCATTTAAGCCCACTTTAACTTATGACAGTGGTATATCCAAGGCCTGTCCTGAAAGTATTGGTCACGCAAACTATTTTTATATTGACGTTGGCTCAATACTTTTGGGACAACCCTCGTTGGGGGGGGGGGTGTGTGTGTGTGTATCACAGTGCAAACTCATATGTATAACTAAAAATATTTCTTGAAGCAACACAATCTTTTGTATGCCAGACTCATATTTTCTATTTGAATCAATCCCATTCTTAAAAAAAATATATTAGCTTTAATGCTAACATTAAATTGAACCCACTAATGAGTTGAAATCCACAATTTGAAAAATACTTAGTGCAGTTCCCAAAGGAACCTCCCCACAATGTTAATATATTTATTTTCCCTTTAGTGCCACCAAAGGTCCTTATGCCCGAGCAAATTACTATTAAGGCTGGGAAGAAACTCCGAGTAGAAGCCCATGTGTACGGAAAGCCTCATCCAATCTGTAAATGGAAAAAGGGAGAAGATGATGTTGTCACATCCAGCCACCTGGCAGTGCATAAAGCAGAAAGCTCTTCAGTTCTGATCATAAAAGATGTTACTAGGAAAGACAGTGGTTACTACAGCCTCACTGCAGAGAACAGCTCTGGGTCAGACACTCAGAAAATCAAAGTTATCGTCATGGGTAAGTGAAGCATTAGACAAATGGACATCTCCTATGAAGATCAGAAACACTTTTCCTATCAAATCCTTGTTCTTACCTTCCTCTCATCTTGGCTCATGCAGATGCTCCCGGGCCCCCCCAGCCTCCGTTCGACATTTCTGACATAGATGCCGATGCCTGCTCGCTGTCCTGGCACATCCCTCTGGAGGACGGGGGCAGTAGCATCACCAATTACATAGTGGAGAAGTGTGATGTAAGCCGAGGGGACTGGGTGACAGCTCTAGCTTCAGTGACAAAAACGTCCTGTAGAGTTGGAAAACTGATCCCAGGCCAAGAATATATCTTCCGAGTTCGTGCTGAAAATCGTTTTGGCATTTCAGAGCCTCTCACATCTCCAAAGATGCTGGCTAAGTTCCCCTTTGGTATGTTTATTTCAGAAAGAAAAATATTGTGTTTTCTTTCTAGTCTGTTACTTAAGGGAGAAGCTGACATTTCCCTTGTCTTCATCTCCAGATGTTCCCAGTGAACCAAAGAATGCACGAGTCACTAAAGTCAACAAAGACTGCATATTTGTGGCATGGGACAGACCAGACAGTGATGGAGGGAGCCCCATTACTGGTTACCTGATTGAACGCAAAGAAAGAAACGGTTTGCTCTGGGTGAAAGCTAATGATACTCCCGTACGATCAACTGAATATCCTTGTGCTGGTCTTGTGGAAGGCCTTGAGTATTCGTTCAGAATCTATGCTCTAAACAAAGCTGGTTCCAGCCCACCCAGCAAACCAACAGAATATGTAACTGCAAGAATGCCAGTTGGTGAGTATTTTTCTTTCTTTTCTTTTTTCTTTTTTTTTTTTTTTCTTTAGTATTAGTGGGAGCACATTTAAATCTTGGCATCTCTGAAGACTACTTCCATTCAGGGCTGTATGTGAAATATGGAAATTTAAAACTTTTGCTATTATGATAAATGAATTTCCCTTTTGGTTTTAGATCCTCCTGGAAAGCCTGAAGTTATAGATGTTTCCAAGAGTACTGCATCCCTCATATGGGCCCGTCCCAAGCATGATGGAGGCAGCAAAATTATTGGCTATTTCGTGGAAGCATGCAAACTTCCCGGTGATAAGTGGGTACGGTGCAATACTACACCTCACCAAATTCCCCAGGAAGAGTACACAGCCACTGACTTAGAAGAGAATGCTCAGTATCAATTTAGAGCAATCGCCAAGACAGCAATAAACATCAGCCAGCCTTCTGAACCTTCTGATCCTGTGACTATCCTCGCAGAAAATGGTAAGATTCTGTTGAGTATCATAGGTGAAGGTGGACAGTACTCAAAATGTGCATTTCTTCTACCAAAGAAAAGTAAATCTGTATGTGGAGAAAAGAACAGGTAAAATAATAAGTACTTAGGGACATGAAAAATTATGATTACAGTGAATCTTAATAACATGTTAAACTAAAAAAGCAGGATACAAAACTGTGAGGACTGTATAATTTTAGCCATACACTGGCAAGAATGACAAAGAACTGCATCAAAATTATGACTGAAAATTTAAGGATGTTGGAATTTTTCTTTATTCTTTCAGCATGATCAAAATTCTATACTCAACCAGTATTTCTTTTATAATGAATATTTACTTCTAAAAAACACAGAGCATATGAATTTCCCACTTTTATTAATGAGTTAGGTAATATAGCTTTGCATGTATTACGTCCTTTTATTTCTTTCCAGTTCCTCCCAGGATAGACCTGAGTGTGGCTATGAGATCTTTGCTGACTGTCAAAGCTGGAACTAATGTTTGCCTGGACGCTACTGTTTTCGGGAAACCAACACCGACAATCTCCTGGAAGAAAGATGGCACACTGCTCAAACCAGCAGAAGGCATAAAAATGGCCAAGAATCGGAACCTGTGTACCCTGGAGCTGTTCAGCGTGAACCGAAAGGACTCAGGAGACTACACTATTACTGCAGAAAATTCAAGTGGTTCCAAATCAGCCACCATAAAGCTTAAAGTGTTAGGTAACTGAGGCGCTGAATTAGAATTTGATCTTTTATTTTGGCTAATATGATGCAATAGTATTTACAAAATAATAATGAGAAAATATGCATATTCTGATGTATGTTTTATAGTGACAGAATTATTCACATCACAGAACAATAGCATTTTAAAGCTGGAAAGAGCATTAGAGATTACATAACCTCAATTATGTAATTTTACATGTGAGGAAATTAAGATTTTGAAAAATTAAGAGACTTCCAACATCATACAGGAAGTTAAAGGCAATATAAGGACTGCAGCCCCAGTTTCCAGACCTGCATTCTACTCATTCCTCATCTCACATGTGTTAGTGAAAAACTTCCCTTTTCTCTCCTGTCCTTTTCAGATAAACCAGGTCCTCCAGCATCTGTTAAAATAAACAAAATGTATGCAGATCGTGCAATGCTTTCTTGGGAACCTCCTCTAGAAGACGGAGGCTCAGAAATCACCAATTATATTGTTGACAAACGTGAAACGAGCAGACCCAACTGGGCACAGGTCTCTGCTACTGTGCCCATCACCAGCTGCAGCGTGGAGAAGCTGATAGAGGGCCATGAGTATCAGTTCCGAATCTGTGCTGAAAATAAATATGGGGTGGGCGACCCAATCTTAACTGAACCAGCAATTGCTAAAAACCCATATGGTAGGAAATTTTCCTGTGGCTTTTCATTTTACTTTTTAAATGTTACCTTTTAGATGGGGGATATTGACTTTTCAATCCATCTCTGCAGATCCACCTGGCCGCTGTGACCCTCCTGTCATTAGCAATGTAACCAGAGACCACATGACAGTGAGCTGGAAAGCACCGGCAGATGACGGTGGCTCACCCATCACAGGCTATTTGGTTGAAAAACGGGAAACCCAGGCAGTTAACTGGACTAAAGTCAACAGGAAACCTGTTATAGAAAGAACTATAAAAGCAACAGGTCTCCAAGAAGGCACCGAATACGAGTTCCGAGTTACAGCCATCAATAAGGCTGGTCCAGGCAAACCTAGCGATGCATCCAAAGCTGTTTACGCTCGGGACCCTCAGTGTAAGTTCTCATGCGAGTCTCTTATCCTGTGTTAAAATAGACTTTGAACAACCAGGAGTGAGGTTTTAATGAAAATTGTTTTTTGATTATTTATCCTCAGATCCTCCTGGCCCCCCAGCTTTTCCAAAAGTATATGACACGACCCGTAGCTCCGTGAGTCTGACTTGGGGCAAGCCAGCCTATGACGGTGGTAGCCCTATCATCGGTTACCTTGTTGAAGTCAAACGAGCTGACTCTCCCAACTGGGTGAGGTGCAATTTACCAGAGAAGCTACAGAAAACCCGCTTCGAGGTGACTGGCCTGATGGAAAATATAGAGTATCAATTCCGCGTGTATGCTGTTAATAAAATCGGCTACAGTGACCCTAGTGATGTGCCAGACAACCACTGTCCCAAGGACATCTTAAGTAAGTATTACCAGGAGAAGTACGTGGAGGGTGTGTAGAGCTCCCGTATGTACATTTCTCTTCTTACAGGCTTTGAAGATGGTAACTCTAGAAGCACACTTTTGGAGAGCTGGGTTGGTCATTTACGGTGTTGCATAGTAGGCCAAAATGGAATGCAAGGTGGTTTCATGGTTTTGAAAAGCTTTTCATACTCACATGAGAATTTCATGTCTTTCAAAGAATATGGAATATAGGAATTTTATTCTGACAATAAGAGATTTTTTAACTTAGTAGTTGTTGTTCTTACAGTCTTTTTGTTCTCTTCTAATCCACCTCTTTCCAAATATATGGATTAGTAAGCTTTCCATCTTAAATTCTTCCTCTTCACTCATTGTCCATAAGCATTTCTCCCTTTATTTTGAATCATTTATACCTCATCCTATATATACTTTTATTCCTACAATGAAATAGAGTCAGAGTATATAACAGAGTACCTTCACTGAATGTAGAGAAGAAAAACAAGAATGGAAGAGAACCAAGAACCAATCATCTACTTTTAATATTTAGTTTGAGAGTATGTAAGGTTTGATAGTATATAGAGTTTGAGAGTATGTAAGGTTTATGAGATCTTCCAAGGCAAACTTGGTTTAGTCTGCAGGATATTGGAAAATAGTTAAGATCAAGAACTGCTACAGAGTATTGAAATAGCTGACAGAAGTTTTGAGGATTATATTAAGGATTTTTTTAAAAAACAAGAAACCAGTTCTAGAAAAGAGACCATTAAGTCCCTATTTTAATTTTTTTCACTCCAAAACAGTTCCACCAGAGGGAGAACTTGATGCTGAATTGAGGAAGACACTCATATTACGTGCTGGAGTTACAATGAGACTGTATGTACCAGTAAGAGGACGTCCACCACCAAAGATAACTTGGTCCAAACCAAATGTCAATCTAAGAGAAAGGGCTGGACTGGACATAAAGTCAACTGACTTTGACACTTTCTTACGCTGTGAAAATGTGAACAAATACGATGCTGGAAAATATATCTTAACGCTAGAGAACAGCTGTGGTAAAAAGGAATACACCATTGTAGTGAAAGTGCTGGGTAAGTCTGTTGGAAAAAAACCATATATGTTAAAAATGTAGTTTTATAAATTTTTCTGTATATTCATTTCTTATTTACCACTTATCAGATACTCCTGGGCCACCAATCAATGTAACTGTTAAGGAAATATCCAAAAATTCTGCTTATATTACTTGGGATCCTCCTATTATTGATGGCGGAAGCCCCATCATAAACTATGTGGTAGAAAAACGTGATGCAGAGAGGAAGTCCTGGTCTACAGTGGCAACTGAGTGCCCTAAAACAAGCTTCAGAATATCTAACTTGGAAGAGGGAAAATCCTACTTCTTCAGGGTGTTTGCTGAAAATGAATATGGCATTGGTGATCCTGGTGAAACACGTGACGCCGTCAAAGCTTCTGGTGAGCAAATGCAGTACCAGCATCTCATCTGGAGTGACATCTTAGCTTGGTTATCTGGGTGATGTTAGACTTATCACTTCTCCTTTGCTTTAGAAACACCTGGACCTGTTGTGGACCTGAAAGTGTTGTCTGTAACGAAGTCATCTTGTAACATCGGCTGGAAAAAACCTCTCAGTGATGGTGGAAGTCGAATTACTGGATATGTAGTCGATTTCTTAACTGAAGACAATAAGTGGCAACGAGTTATGAAATCGTTAAATTTACAGTACTCTGCAAAAGATTTGATTGAAGGGAAGGAATATACCTTCAGAGTGTGTGCTGAGAATGACAATGGAGAGGGAACCCCAAGCGAAATGACTGCCGTGGCAAAGGATGATGTCGGTAAGCCTTTATCCTTGCATCTTCACGTTCCCTTTATTGCCAACAAAAGTTCACCCTTGAGGCAGGTGAAAAGCAACCATACATTGATATCTCTCTCCCTCTCCGCCTCTCTCCCTTCCGCTCCTTCTAAAAATAATGAAATAAAATCTTAAAAAAAAAACAACAAAAAACTTTGGTACATTTACACAATGGAATTCTATATAGCAGAAAGAAAGAAGGAACTTGTACCCTTTGCAACAACATGGATGGAACTGGAGAGTATTATGCTTAGTGAAATAAGCCAGTCAGTGAAGGACAAATATCATATGATCTCACCCATTACGGGACAATAATGAGCAAAACTAACAACAAGCAAAACAG